>JAHUTJ010075315.1:0-18263 GCA_036250325.1 Characodon lateralis | reverse complement strand
CATTAAATTAAAGGTACCATTTATTTATTTAATACATCATTAGAAACAATAAATGTACCATTATATCATGAAATGGACTATTATGCAATTAAATGTGCCACTGAATAATTAAGTACAATTTTAAAGATGACATGACGTAATTAGTGGTACACTTAATATTTAATGATGTATTAAAATAAATTGTACATTTAATGGTACATCCAATTTTTTTCTATTTCACAACGTATTTATTTAATATCTTCCCTTGATGAAGCCTTTCTACGGAGCCCGCGAGGGACATGGGGGAATTTTTTTTCTTTTGCGTTCCCACGCAATAGTCTCTGTATTATCTAGCAATACTTTGTGGGATAGTTTCCAAACCAGATAACTGCAAAAATGGAACAAACACTACACCCATTTTTGAGATTTATTGAATTTTATTTTGAAATTGGCCTTAAATAAAATGATCTTCAATCAGACTTAAAGACAGTCACTGTCTACAAGCTGTCAAACTACTGAACTCTGGGCAATAATACTGCAAAAAACCACATCTGTGACACTTTACTTGTTTATTGCTGCTGCATGATGTGTACTTTTTTTTTGCACGCTAATAGTGCTTTGTTTTTATTGTGATTTGAATGGTTCTTCCTATCCTAAGCATTTAATTGCATTATTGACTCCGTGTTAACCTGCATATGACAAATAAACCATATCAATGCCATATCAGTGCTGTTTGTTTTGTGAGCAGTTTGTCATCTGTGCTGCTGTTCCAAAACGCACAGCTTTCTCAAGGTGATTAACAACTTATGCGAGCGAACGCAAAAGTATTGTGTGGAAACGCAAAAGAAAAAAATTCCCCCATGTTCCCTCGCGGGCTCCGTACCTTTCCCCTCTACTGTGGCAAAGGCTCTTAAGTCCCGGACCTGGCGGCAAAGGTCACCGCCAGGTCCGAGACTCAAACCCGGGATAGCACATTGAGGACTATAGCCTCTGCACATGGTCGCACGCTTGACCCGTACACCACCAGCGCTACACCCATGTGTAGATAACTTCATTTTGTTTCTCCCTGCTGAGAACAATCAGACATGTATATGTGACTTTTTTTATTCTCCTCATTACAGATCACACACAAAACAAAAAAATCCTACAGAGCAAACTGTAAGAGTACAATGTTAAAAGACAAATGCGAATGTTTTAGGTAAATTCCTACAACTGAAAATGCTTGTCTGCCAATAAGACAAAGAAATCGTTCTTGTAACAATTGGTGATTCTTTAATCGCGCCTACTTTCTACAAAGTGCTTTACAAACTTATTTGATTTCTATTCATCACTGCACTAGACAGATTATGTTCTATCTAATGAAGCCCACCCAGTTGCATCTATTTACTGATGTTGCAGTCCCCTTTCAAAAACAAGTACGGGCAACTGTTGGCACTTGAGTGCACCAAGCTGTTAACTTTGCAGCAGTCCCTGAGCATGCATGTGGCGACAGTCACTCATCCATTTATACACTGTGGCTGTGTCTATAATAAACACTCTAAATATCTGAACTTAAAAGGCAGTTTAACATACTGTTTTCTCATTGCTAACATTCTAACTGGCACTGACCCACCTGAACTGCATTTTTTTTGTAGTCACAATTAAAATCCTTTTGTATAATCTAGATTATCGGAGACTGCCACGTGTTTTCAATTAATATAGAAACCAGGCACGTGAATATTAACCAAACCAATTACTGGACACACGAGTGGAGCAGTCAGGATAAGATGCAGCTTTTCAATTGTACATAGATGCAACAGTTTTAAATGTTTGCATCCATAAAATTTGAAACAATCAGATGAACTCTGTGTTAGGATTCTGGCTCGACTGTGTGCTGGCTTCGTTTTGGATCATCACTCTCAGCTGTTCACTCTGCCGCTGCTGAGAGCAAGACAACCTGCTGCACCTGCGTTTTCGCTTTTATATTCTCTGGCTCCACAGACAGTCAATGCCAGATTGTTGAAAGCCTAACCGTGAGTAGATGTCCAGCGTTCTTTGCCTGCCTGATCAGTGTTTTGACCCAGTTTGTGTTTTTGGATTTTTCTGCCTTGCCTTGCCCCTGCCGGACCTCCCTTTGCTCTCTGATACCTGGACAAAGACCCCACACCTGTTTAACTGGATTACGCCCGAAGCCCAGCCCTTTGGTTTTGCTAGCTCCTTTTCTGCCCTTGGTTCAAGACCCTCGCCTGTAGAACGGACCTCGCCTCTGTCTCAACCCCCTCTCTCTCCACTGGTTTAAAGCTGCCTTGCTCCGCTCTCCCTCTCCCCACTGTGACGTCATTAGGTCATTGTCAGTGGAGCCCTCGGACGCCACCTTTGGGACGGAGAT
This sequence comes from Characodon lateralis, assembly GCA_036250325.1. NCBI lineage: Eukaryota > Metazoa > Chordata > Actinopteri > Cyprinodontiformes > Goodeidae > Characodon > Characodon lateralis. Next base: position 15,916 of record JAHUTJ010075315.1, on the reverse strand, counting down.
CGAACCCCAGGAACAGCACACAGGATTTCTGCCCCGTCCCAGTTTCTGAGAAGCTGTTTCCTGCTCCCTTCCAAGAGGCCTTTATAATAAACATTTTAAAACGCCCTCTGTGTTCAGACTGAATTTCCGGGTCCCCAGTCTGTGGTATAACACTCTACTGCAGTAGCAGTAGAACAGCCCTGCAGGAGTTTATCTTAATGTGTTCCCTAATTAAAAGGGACAGAAAAAAAACACAAAGCTATTTCTGAGGGATTACATTCAATTTAACAAACAATTCTCCATTTTGTCATTTATTTTCAGCCAGCAATTAAGTGGTTTTTGAAAATAAAAATATATATATATTTACCTTATTTCTGAAAATCTTAGGTTCTGTTACAAGTTGTATAAGTTTTTTTCAACAAAGGGTGAGGGTTTCTCTTTCCAGGATTGTATTAGAATAGTTCATAATAAAAACTGCAGCTTTAATCAAGCATTTTCCTGTTGTCTTATCTACAAGTGGTCCAAATGTTGACTTGTTCATGCTTGACAAAGAGAACAGCTAGTGAGATGGTGTGTGGAGCATGAAGACAATTATGTAAGGAGTAGTCTATTTCAGCAATCCTGATACAAGAAGACAATCTGTTGACTGAGTGAGAATTAGAGAACTTCCTCGGTTCCTTCTCATCATTCCTGCCCTGCTTTTTTTTTTTTTTTTGTTTTGCCTTCAGTCTGCATTGGCCTAGATTATTGCTTTCCTTTCCCCTTCAACCTAACATTAAGTTCATTCCACTCTGGTAATTTCCCACTCACTGTCTTTCACATTCACTCTCACTCTCACTTTCACTCTCTTCATCTTTACCCACCAATGTTGCGGCAGCCAACCGACTCCCTTTAATTACCAGGTGGACTAAGTCATAAATCCTGAATATGGTGACAGGGAGCAGATGAAGAGCGATGTTTGATTTTGGCACCAGCATGCAAATTACTAAGCTATTCAGTCAACCTTCCCAACAAGATGCATGCTAATTGTGTTATGATTCTGGCCCGTCTGCCTGCTCTGCTCTCACTCATGCAATCAGCTCATTTGCTTCACCTGTCTGCTGCTGCGCTATCACCGTCATGCCACACACCTGCGGAGCTGCAGTTATATACAGCCCTCTGACAGGCAGACGGTGCCAGATTTTCAAAAACATTTGTGAGTAGTTATCCAGCATTCCTTCCTGACTAATCTTGTTCTCTGACCTTGCCTTACCTCACGGATTTTGCCTTCCTGCCTGCCTGCTCCTTGTCTGACGGATTGGATTTCTGGATTTCGACTATTGTTTTATGCCTCTGCCTGCCCCTTGTCTGACGCCTCTAGCCCTGGAATTCGACCCTGTTTCTGTCCCTGGATTTACGCCTCAGCCTAACCACTGGTTTATTCAGCCTGGGCCCGCCTGGCTCTCAAGTCCGCCTGGAGTTATTGTCAAGAGGACAATCACAGCTCTCTGCGGTCCTGTCACAGTTTCAGCTGATTCCCTGGAGGATTTGGATTAGTTGGCAATCCGACTTCAGTCTGTTGGACGCTTCCTCATTAACTGTCTTGATCACTTCCTCCTCCCAGTCTGAGAAGGTTAGTGGCTTTATCTAACTCTTTGCAAATCCGGAGTTTTATTCAGCCACTAACTAGTCTCTCTGTCCTCAGTGGTTCCTGGAAGCTGACTGCTGTTCTCCTGCTTTCTGATCCTGAGTTACTGAATAAACCTTTTTACTTATCACTTTGTGTTTGTCTGAAATTAGGTTCTCTGTCTCTGGTCGTGATAAATTGTTCAGTAATGGCCCATTTCCACTAGTCCCTACTCAGCTCAGCTTTAATTGCTTTTTATACTTTAGTGATGGTTACTTGGTAACAACCCCTTTTTTAGTACCTCTTTGGCCGGGGTTCCAAGCAAGCCAAGTCGGGCTGAAAACACAATGTTGGTAGACTAAATGGGTAGGGTACACCCTCGCTAGTTGCGACTCTAGAGCAACTCCGTTGATGGATACTTATAGGTGTCAGCGAACACCGGACCATCAAGGACCACAACTGCCAGAGTATTTCAAACCGACAAAAATGAAAATGGTTCAACCAAATGGATGCCATTTGGGGCGGCATACAGTGGGAGGCAAAGTGGCCTCGACATGGACACTGCGTTACTGGATACAGTTATGTATAATGGTGGGTATTTTGTGACATTAAGCATCTTTTATGTTAATCAACCCATCAGTGGTAAGCTTTGTTCTGAAAGTAATACCATTGCTTCCTGCATGAAGACGATAAATAAAGATATCTAGTTTGCACACTGACATGTGAACACGTGACGGTTCATGACTGGTGAGGCACTGAATCCTCTGGAGTTGGTGGTACAAATTTATGAACCTAAAATGTAAACTTGTTTTTTTTCAATTTGGACCTTAATTGAAACATTTATTTGTTTTAAAAGCCTTCTATTATGCTTTAATCAATTCTATACTGTTCAACAATACCTAGCAAGAAAAAGAAAGGAATAATTTATTTTAGGTAAAATTTAATTTTTATTTATTTATTTGTTTTGATTTTGGCTGATCTCTTTTTTGTTAAAATTGAAAATTGTGTGTGATCTTACTTTTATTTGTAAATGAAGTCCATGGCAGCAATTTGCTTTAATCTAGTCTTTTTAAATCTCCCGGTTCTCCCTCATCTGTGTAGCCCCAAACTCTTTTCGAGTGTTCCACTCCAGTTGAAAGAGTGGGTTACTTTTTTCCCACTTGTTTGAAGCAGATCTTCCAGCTCCTGAGTTGGTCTTCCTCCCTCTAAAACCTCCTGTTTCGACTAAAAATCCAATTTAGAAAAATCCTTTAGTTTTGAGAAGTGATCTTAAATTTTGTCAGACAAATTTTAAATGAGTGTGTTGTTACAGGACTTTTTATTATTATCATTGCTATTATTTTACTTGTCATGATTACTGCCCTGACTGCACGCCACTGAGTTAGCATCAATGTGCTCTGCTTGTATTTTTTGCTTGCTATCCCATGTTGCAATTATGTATTGAGCGTGTACTTAGATTGTGTGTGTGTTTTTTTGGTGTTCTTGGTACTCTTCCACCTCTCTTAATTTGGACCCTCCAAGTTACTGTATTTCCTGATACTGGGGTAGTGTTTAATGGAATTTAATCAGTTTTAACTGTCTACTTCATGGTTCAAAAATCTGTTGACCAAAACATAGCAAACCAAAAGTTATTTATCCAAGTGTGTTAGCATTTCATTTGTCAAAGTATTTGTAATATGTACAAAAAAGTAGTCATTTTTAAAGTACACAAAATGTACTGTTATACTGAGTAATTTTCTCATAGAAAAGCCTGTTTGTATTTTGTTGATTTACTACCCCCTTGTGGCCGGATTTGAGTTAGGTTTCGTTTTTTTGTTAGATCTCAGTCAGTCAAACATGGTTACCCGCAGCTTAGCAGAGAGACGGTGACGCCAGCCCTTTTTACAAGCTTTGGAGTATTTTTGTCCGTAAGTTAACAATGTTGGCGTAGCAGAACGTTGTTTTGATAAGAAATAATTAAGTTTGCTACATCTGCTATTTAGCTATTTAGGTTATGTTTGTGTATGTACAGTAACTTAGCTAAGTGTGTTTTGTAGTTCTTTAACAGCTATATATGGAAGCTAATGCTACTAAGTATACAGCTTTCTAATAAGTGCTGTAGGTATCTGTGTGAACAGAAGAACAGAAACGGGCAAAAAATAGCGACATGTTTTGTTGGCAAGGTTCACACACTCTTCTTTAATTCATGTGTTTATTTTAAGGTCTTAATATGCATGTAAGGTGTGAAAATGTTTATGCATATCCTTTTGTGTTTATTTTCCACTTTTACATAAAAGATGAGAACGCTTTCAAATGCTTCAAGCAGAGTTCGAGGCGAATCTGTATGCCTTAAAAGTAAAGAGGAGCGCAAAAGCAGCTTCAGAAGAAGCAGCAATTTATGAAGCCGCCGCAGCAATGGAGTCAGATCAACTTGAAGCCATGACCCAGATCTATCCTGAGGATCGCACTCAACGCACAAGTGAGTACGTGCAGGCCCATTACGTGACACCAACGCTCAGCAGCAAGCTCCGGTATCACAGGAATCAACTGCCATACCCATGAGTGCAGAACAAGCACGCCCAGATACGATTCAGTGGTATCCACTCCATAACCAGGAGATCAGTTTATCCAAACCCTGCATTGAAGATGAGGAAATGCCTGGTGCACAAGACAGAAGCTACTTACCTTGCGTTCCTGCCCCAATGTCTCACACATCCAGTCTTAGAGCTTACCCTTGTGAACCAACACAAATAACTGATCTCACCAAATATCTTGTCAGAAAAGAGATGGTGAGCTCTGGGCTACTAAAATTCGATGACAGTCCAGAAAACTACTGGGCCTGGAAAACGTCTTTCCAAGACATTACTGGAGAGCTCAACTTAACAGCTCGAGAGGAACTTGACCTTCTGATAAAGTTGCTCTGTCCCAATTCATCTCCTTAAGCCATGCGTATCAGATCAGCCCATGTCCACAATCCAATATCAGGTGTCGCTATGGTTTGGCAGAGGCTAGATGATACATATGGCTCCCCTGAGATTATTGAAAATGCACTCCTGCTAAAACTAGAGACTTTTCCAAAAATATCAAACAAAGACAATCAGCGTCTTAGAGAACTAGGGGACATTTTAACGGAGGTTCTATCAGCTAAGTCAGGCGGAAAACTACCAGGTTTAGCCTATCTTGACACAGCCATGGGGGTTAACCCAATTGTGGAAAAGCTTCCCTTTGGTTTACAAGAACGCTGGATTACCCAGGGCTCCAACTACAAGGAAGTACATAATGTTCCCTTTCTACCTTTTAGCTACTTTGTAAGTTTCATATGTGGTCAAGCAAAAACCCGTAATGATCCGAGTTTCGTGTTCTCCACATGCAGTACTATGACCCACGTAAAGCCAGAGAAACCGTTAAGACACAACAACAATTACAAAACAGTGTCAGTGAGGAAAACCGAAGTGGCAGTTGGACCTGGGGTCACAAATAGTATATCAGAAAAGAAATTAGAAGAGCCAGCAGAGCGGTGCCCTATACACAGTAAGCCACACCCCTTGACAAAGTGTTGGGGGTCTGGAATCACGCCCTTACATGAGAGGAAAGCTTATCTAAGAGAAAACTCAATCTGTTTTCGCTGTTGTGCATCATAAGCACTTGGCCAGGGACTGCAAAGTTGCTGTGAAGTGCAAAGAGTGCAATAGTGACAAGCACCTTACTGCTTTGCATCCTGGCCCAGCTCCTTGGGTTACAGAGGTGCAAGCGACACAGCAAGAGCAAGGCAGGGAGCGAGAAAATAGCCCGCCTCCAGAAGTCACTTCGAAATGTACAGAAATCTGTGACACATCGCATGGACTCAGGTCATGTTCAAAAATCTCCTTAGTGAAAGTGTATCCTGTTGCCTGTCCTAGCAAAGCCCAAAAAATGTATGTGGTCTTAGACGACCAAAGCAATCGATCCCTTGCCAAGACAGCCTTCTTTGATCTGTTTGGCATTAGTGCTGTCTGCTCCACGTATACTCTAAGGACCTGTGCAGGAATAAAAGAGGCAACAGGAAGGAAGGCTCACAATTTTGTTGTTTCATCTCTAGATGGAAAGACTCATGTAGCACTCCCACCTCTTTTGGAATGCAATTCTATGCCGGATGATCGCTCAGAAATTCCAACGCCTGACATTGTGCCACATTTTCCTCATCTAGCTCCTATTGCAGGGGAAATACCACCAATTAAGCCAGAAATGCCCATCCTTCTGTTGTTAGGGAGAGATGTCCTGAGTGTGCACAAAGTACATGAACAGTACAATGGTCCCCATAACACGCCATATGCCCAGCGGCTAGATTTGGGCTGGGTCATTGTAGGTGAAGTGTGCCTTGGAGGGGTACACAAACAAACAAAGGTGAATGTCTACAAAACAAATGTGCTAAACAATGGCCGCACTTCCTTTCTTAAGCCTTGTCCCGGTGCAATCCACGTGAAAGAGAAGTTCAGTACTCCCACTGAGCAAACTATAGACCACGCATCCGATGTCATACAAACAGATCCATTCAAACCAACAGACAACTTGGGGCTTAATTTATGCCAAAGAAACCCTGATGACAAAACAGCCTTGTCTATTGAGGACAAGATCTTTCTTGAAATTATGGACAGAGAGGTTTATATGGACAATGACAACCATTGGGTGGCTCCATTACCGTTCCGCACACCACGTGCTTTACTTCCCAACAACAGAGAACAGGCTTTGAAGCGTCTAACTGTTCTGTTACGGACACTAGAGAAAAGAAAGGACATGAAGGAACAATTCACTGAATTCATGCAGAAAATCTTTGATAACGACCAGGCAGAAGAGGCACCCCCACTCAAACCAGGTTAAGAATGCTGGTACTTACCGACCTTTGGAGTGTACCGTCCCCAAAAACCAGGCAAAATACAAGTTGTGTTTGACTCCAGTGCCTCATTCAAGGGTATTTCCCTAAATGACATTCTACTTAGGGGGCCTGACTTAAACAACACACTGCTTGGGGTTCTATTACACTTTAGGCAAAAACAAGTTGCAAGATGTAACTGTAGATGTGGAGCAGATGTTTTACTGCTTCAGAGTCAAAGAAAACCACAGAAATTATCTCAGGTTTCTGTGGGAATAAACAGTCCTTCCCTGGCTATTGCAATTTATGGTCTTAGACGGGCAGCGGAACTTGGAAAAGAAGAGTATGGCTCTAACACAAAACAGTTCGTTTTCCGTAACTTCTATGTTGATGACGGATTGGCCTCTGTAGACAGTGAAGCTGAAGCTATTGAACTCTTAACAAGAGCAAGAAACATGATGGCAGAGTCAAATATAAGGCTTCACAAAATAGCCTCAAACGTTAGTCATGTTATGCATGCATTTCCCCCAGAAGAGAGAGCAGCAGATCTCAAAGGCTTGGGTCTGTGTCCAAATCCAAGTCTTTGAGATCTGCTGCGTCCAAATCCAAGTCTTTGAGAGCAGCAGATATCAAAGACTTGGATTTGGACGCAGACCCTCTACCACTACAACGAAGCCTCGGGGTGTGCTGGAACCTGGAAAATGACTGTTTCACATTTCAAGTTGGAAAAGACAATAAGCCTTTCACCCGCAGAGGAATACTTTCTGTTGTCAACAGCCTCTATGATCCCCTTGGATTTGCTGCTCCAGTTACAATCCAGGGAAAGGCCTTATACAGAGAGTTGACTGTGGGACAGCAGGTTTGGGACGAACCTTTACCAGCAGGCCGGGAGGCAGAGTGGTTAAGGTGGACTGAGTCACTTACTGCTCTTGAGCATCTCCAAATCCACAGACCATTTGTTCTAGCTTCATCATCACATGCTCAGAGAAGAGAACTATGCATTTTCTCAGATGCTTCAACAACAGCAATAGCAGTTGCAGCATACCTTAGAGTCATTGACACTGATAGCCAATGTCAAGTTGGGTTTATCATGGTCAAATCTAAGCTAGCATCCTCATCTGCCCACACTATCCCACACTTAGAATTATGTGCAGCTGTATTAGCAGTGGAATTGGCTGAAGTTATTATAGATGAAAGTGACATTGAGTTCCATGCAGTGAACTTCTACACAGACAGCCGAATAGTTCTAGGCTACATTTACAATGCCACCTGCAGATTCTATGTATATGTGGCCAACAGAGTCGCTCAGATTCGCAGGTCTACCAAACCAGACCAGTGGCATTATGTCGTTACTGACCAGAACCCTGCAGATCATGGGACTAGAGCTGTATTAGCAGCTCAACTGCAATAGACCACCTGGCTCACCGGGCCTCGTTTCCTAACACTGTCTGACACTGAGCAAAGAGACCCAGAACAGAACAAAGAGACATTTAACCTTGTGCAGCCCTCAACAGACGTGGACATTCGTCCTGAAGTGACTTCCTTAGTAACAAAAACAGAGGAAAAGGAGCTTGGCTCCCACAGGTTTGCACGTTTTTCAAGCTGGAAGTCTTTGATAAGAGCGATCAAATCTCTCATTCACGTTGCCAAGTCATTCTCTAAAGCTTCAAGCACATGCAAGGATTGGCACAGTCGTAATCTTGTGAATGCAGTAGAAATTTCACAAGCAAAAAAAGCGATAATTCAGTGCATTCAAACTGAGACTTACAGAGGAGATCGATAGCCTTAAAAAAGGAAATGTCATACCCCCACGCAGTCCTCTTGGGAAACTTGACCCCTTTATTGATGTTTCACATCAATGGTTGTTAAGGGTTGGAGGACGCTTACAGGCAGCAGATCTTTCAGATATGGAGAAACACCCTTTGGTAATTCCAAGCACTCATCATGTTGCGGTTCTTTTAGTTCGACATTACCATGATCAGGTAGCCCACCAAGGCAGACAGTTCACTGAAGGCGCCCTGCGCTCAGCAGGACTATGGATTGTTGGTGGCAAGAGACTCATTTCCAGTACTCTCCACAAATGTGTTACATGTAGGAAACTTAGAGGCCGCCTAGAGGTGCAGAAAATGGTCAGCTTGCCTTCTGACAGACTAACAGTTGACCCTCCTTTCACTCATGTTGGCCTGGATGTCTTTGGGCCTTGGAGTGTCAAGTCCCATCGCACAAGGGCATGTAGCATTGACTGCAAAAGGTGGGCTGTGATGTACACCTGTTTTAGTAGCAGAGCTGTGCATATAGAGGTCATAGAAGCAATGTCAACTTCGAGTTTCATAAATGCCTTACGACGTTTCCTGTCAATCAGAGGACCTGTCAAACACTTACGGTCAGACCAAGGGACAAACTTCATTGGTGCCTGTAGAGAGTTGCAAATCGATGTTCAAGACCCGGAGATCAAAGGTTATCTGCAGGACCAAGGCTGCACCTGGACATTCAACGCCCCACATTCATCTCACATGGGAGGAGTGTGGGAGAGAATGATTGGACTTGTTCGACGCATCTTTGATGGCTTGCTATTGCGAACCTCAACCACCCGCCTCACACATGAGGTTTTGGTCGCCCTTATGGCAGAGGTCATGGCCATAATGACTGCCAGGCCATTAGTTCCTGTTTCTAATTATCCTGAAACACCTGATGTTCTCTCACCTGCGATGCTTTTAACACAGAAGGCTGGGGCTATTCCAACACCACCTGGAGACTTTGAATTTAGGGACCTTTACAAAGCTCAGTGGCGGCAAGTTCAAGGTCTCGTGGATTGCTTTTGGAAAAGATGGAGACAAGACTATCTTGCTACTCTGCAGACAAGGCAAAAGTGGAAGGGAGAGAAGCGGAATGTTAAGGGTGATATTATTTTGTTGAAAGACAATCAAGTAAAGCGCAATGAGTGGCCCATTGGTGTTGTAGTCAAGGCCATTCCTAGTGAGGACAATCGAGTGAGAAAAGTTGAGGTTAATATCATGAAACAAGGTACTGTTAAAACATATCTTAGGCCTGTTACTGATGTAATAGTACTTTTGTCTGAGGATGAACCAAATGTTTAAGAGTGGTATATTAATTAATATACCAGGCAGGGAGTGTACTGTTATACTGAGTAATTTTCTCATAGAAAAGCCTGTTTGTATTTTGTTGATTTACTACCCCCTTGTGGCCGGATTTGAGTTAGGTTTCGTTTTTTTGTCAGAACTCAGTCAGTCAAACATGGTTGCCCGCAGCTTAGCTGAGAGACGCTGATGTTTTTACAAGCCTTGGAGTATCTTTGTCCATAAGTTAACAATGTTGGGATAGCAGAACGTTGTTTTGATGAGAAATAATTAAGTTTGCTACATCTGCTATTTAGGTTATGTTTGTGTATGTACAGTAACTTAGCTAAGTGTGTTTTGTAGTTCCTTAACAGCTATATATGGAAGCTAATGCTACTAAGTATACAGCTTTCTAATAAGTGCTGTAGGTATCTGTGTGAACAGAAGAACAGAAATGGGCAAAAAATAGCGACATGTTTTGTTGGCAAGGTTCACACACTCTTCTTTAATTCATGTGTTTATTTTAAGGTCTTAATAGGCATGTAAGGTGTGAAAATGTTTATGCATATCCTTTTATGTTTATTTTGCAGTTTTACATAAAAGATGAGAACGCTTTCAAACGTTTCTAGTCTTTTTTGTCAGCTACCTGTCTAGCATGGACCAGCACGCCTGTGTGAGGACAGAATACAAAAGTTTATTGTCATAATTCATAATGAAAAACAGGTTTGGGCTCAGGGCTGGGAAGGCAACAATAATATTTTTAAATTTGCAGAAGCATAACACACCAGCGCACACCTGTACACAGTTGTGATGCTGACTCCAAAAAGATATCCATTACTGAGAGTTGTATTTTGTCCCTTCAGAGGTGGATGCAGTTTGTTGCTCAGGAAGCTAAACATTTGTTCAGACAACCCGGAAGTCTGCAATAACTGGGAGGCTCGGTTAAAAGCCCGGGCCAATGGTCTGCAGCAATATATTTGGAACAGGACATCCATCTGAAATACACATACAGCATACATATAAAAATAACAAATATCGTCTAGCATCGTCTACATCGTCTTACATCCTCCGGTTTTGAGACTGCTCTATGGCTCCTCACGCGCTTCTCTACTTTTTCAGAGTGTTTTGTCTTGCTGCCCGCAGTCTTTTCTGAGTCCTTTTACTTTGAGTATGACACAAAACATGGAGCAGCTGGTTTACCATTGCTTACATGTCTTCTATTCTTGCATTTTGTTTTTGTCACATACAAATCACGTCACGTTACTTTTTGTACTCTATGGGCCGCCTTGCTAAATAATAACCACACCCACATTGAAGTGGTACTTAAATTTTAATGGGTACCACCTCGATGACGAAAATGTCCCGAGTCTTGTAGAATAGAGCCTCGCTGAGTTGGTACTAGTTGGTACTATGGAAAAGGGCTAAAAGCTACCCAGTCATGCAGGTTTAAGGATGAAACATAGGAAAGCTTTTATTTTGTGTCCAGCCAAACAGTCCTCTATAATTCCACCATCAGTTAGGTTACCAGCTATTTCAATCACTACTGTTGTGTTCAAACATTTGTAAATGTAGCACAATAGCATTCTGTATAAAGGCTAAGGGAGGAAGCCACTCAGTCCTAAAATGGCAGTGTAATCTTTCCAAATTAGGCCTTCTATAATAGTACTGCCATCTAATAATTGCAGCAACAATAAAATAATAACTCCTTTACATTTTTGCCTCCGTTCTGCTAGTTAACATGAATACAAGGATGCTCACTTAATAAATACATTTAATGTCCTAGTTATGTCATGAAGTGCTTATGTCTATAACCTGGTAGAAAAGGCAAACCCAGTTTCCTTTTTTCGATGCAGGAAGCGGTGCCCCCGTTTTTAAGTGTATGACAACAAAAGACTATGAATAATGCATTAAAAATAGTCTCTCAGTGTCACATCATGTTGTAAGATCATGGAGAAAATCACTAACTTAAACAGAATACCATAAAAACTTATTTATTTACAGCTGGTTCACCCACCATACAGAAAATTTGTTGCACTGGCAGTTAGTCAGAGAGCAGTAACCAGCCAAGCATCACCCAGCTATGCAGTCGTCATTCATGTTGCCCGCCTATTACAAGGCTCATGCTGCTGCAGCAGCGGCAGCTTGAGCCCCTGAAGCTGACTGCTTGTGACAGGACCTACATTACATAAGGAAGATGAGGGAGACTGTGGAGTCGGTGAGGCATCTCTGATGGATTTGTTTGTTTTCACAACGTCTTTGGTTGAGGATGCTTCTGGAGTTTAAGCTGCTCCCCAGCTCATGTAACAGGACATACCATGTGAGGTTATAAACACTAAACTGTGGGGTCCGGTGATAGTCTAATCAATTTTGATTTAAGAAGAAACATTAATAGTTTAATTGATCATTGACTAAAAAAGGTCCATAAATTACAATTATTTATTACAACTATATATATAAGATGTGCTAAAAATGGATATCTGTCTCTGATTCCAAATGTTTACTTTTTAATAGATTAGAATTATATTCTATACTGGCATTCATTAACCACAAATATGGGTTGACTGTGCTGGTTCATTGATTTCCCAAAAATTGCATTAATTTGGAGTCTGTCATGTTGCCGTTTGAGCCAGACCCTGGAGTAAGCAATAACTACGGACGCAAGACCCAGTTTCTATTATAAGCCATAGTAATGCAGAGTATTGAATACTTTCTGGTGAGGGACCCTGATTACCACACAAGGAGTGAGGATTCTCTGGCATCTACCTCAGGAACTCCGCTCCTATTTAAGCTCCTCCTTGATGACAGATGGAGAATACCTGTGCAGTCTGCCTGCCTAGAGCCACCCTGTGGACAAAAAGGTAAGTACACACACACACAGCCTCGCAGATGCAACAGTACCCAACGGACATCACCTGGTGGCCGAGCCAAAGAGGAGGGCACCAAGGTTTCATAGTCAGTTATGAGGGTAGGGTCCACGATGAAAGAGCGTGGCAACCAGGAGCGCTCTTCCAGCCCATATCTCTCCCAGTACACTAAGAAATGGTACCTCAATGCCGGGCGGCCACAATACGGCACACACTGTAGGCAGGATGGCCATTGATGAGTCTGGGAGGAGGAAGGGGTTCGGGCAGAGAGGACTATCAGAGACTGGTTTGATCTAAGAGATGTGGAAAATGTGAACTCAGAGATGAGCGGGGAGTTTCATTTTCATAGTGGTTGGGCTGATGACAGAGTTGATGAGAAGAGGAAATGGGGTGAAAGTTACTGTTACAGGGTTTGAGGGGAAAATCCCTGGAAGACAACCAAACCAACTGTCCAGCTGAGTATGTGAGAGCTGGAAGCCTCTTTCTATCAGCTAATCTTTTGTTCCAGGTAGAGGTTTGTTCCAGTGCGTGTTTGGCATGGTTCCAGACCTGACGATGGGAGTGAACTGATGGGAGGATGGATTCTGGGAAAGAAGATGGAAGTAAAGAAGGTTGACAACCTAGAGAGGCTTCAAATGGTGGGTGGCCTGATGCAGCAGAAATGTGTGAATTATGAGCGTACTCCGTCCAGGGATGGTGTTGGTTCCAAGTGGTGGGATTGGTGGAGCTCACGCATTGGAGGGCTTTTTCCAACTCCTGATTCATCCCTTCTCACTGTCCATTGGTCTGAGGGTGGAACCCAAAAGTCAGTTTGGGTTTGGCACCTAAAGAATAGCAAAAATCCGTCCACACCTGGGAGATAAATTGTGGTCCTCGATTCGACAGGATCTCAGTGGGGATGCCATGGAGGCAAAAGACGTAAAAGATCAAGAGACGGGCAGTAACAGAAGCGGAAGGGAACTTATCGAGGGGCAAGAGGCATGTCTTAGAGAATCGGTCGATGATTGTAAGGATAACTGTTTTATTTCTTGAGACTGGCAGTCCTTTAACAAAATTGACCGCAATGTGCGACCAGGGATGGCTAGGAACAGACCGGGGCTGCAACAGTCCCAAAGGACGACGATGAGAGTTCTTATTTCTAGCACAGATGGAGCATGCTCAAATGTATTTCATGAAGTTCAGAGATAGCCACCAGAAATAACAACGGAGATCAATGGTTCGGCTGACCATGGCAGGAGAAGTGGGAAGCGTGAGCCCCATGAATGACCTGAGATCTGACGAATGAAGTCTTGTACTGCTCTGGTCTTTTCCGGGTCAGTCTTCACCTGTCCACCCTCGAAGATGTAACTCAGAAAGGTTATGGATGTCTGATGGAATGCACACTTCTTGGATTTCTGAAAAAAAATCTCAATATCATCCAGGCAAACAAATATGAAAATACTGAGAAAATCACAGAGTACATCTTTTACCAGGGTCTGGAAGGCTGCTGGTGCGTTTGTGAGTCTGAATGGCATTACTAAATATTCTAAGTGCCCAACAAGCGTCTTGAAGGCAGTTTTTCACTCGTCCCCTTTACGGATGCGGACTAGGTTGTAAGCGTTGCACAGGTTGAGCTTGGAGAAAATGGTGGCTTGCTGGAATAACTCAAAGCCTGAGGAGATTAGTGGCAGGGAGTATTTATTTTTAACAGTGATGTGGTTGAGCCCATGATAAAGTATGCAGGGTCAAGTCAAGTCAAGTTTATTTATATAGCGCTTTTCAGCAACAAGGCACTCAAAGCGCTGTCTTTTCCTCCTTCTCAACAAAGAAGAAACCAGCACCTAATGGAGAAGATGAGGGACAAAGTATACCTGTTTTGAGTTATTCTTGAACGTATTTTTCACTGCTTCACTTTCAGGACATGAGAGGTTGTAAATTCATCCAGATGGTAGAGGAGCCCCAGGGAGCAGATCAATCGCTCATTCATATAGGCGTTGAGGTGGAAGTGAAAGGGTTAGATCTTTCCTGAAAACTTGCTGGAGGTCATGATATTCTGGTGGAACAGTGGCAAGATCTGGAGGAGAAGTGGGTTCTTTTAGGGAATCTGATTTTGCTGAGGGCATGACTGAAAATAAACAGGTGGACATACGGTATGCAGTTCAAGATTCAATGAACAATGGGGCAATCTCGAATGGGGAAGATGAAAAAAGATAGTAGTTCATGATGGTTTTCGGAGGTAATGAGTTGGATGGGTTTGGTTTGCTGAGTAATGGTTTCTAGGGAACGACTGTCCAGGGAGGTGATATGGACAGGGGCTGTCTGAACGGGAATGTTAAACTGTTTCACTAAATCGGGACTAATAAGATTTTGTTCGGCTCCAGAACCAATGAGGGATTATAAGATTTATTAGAAGCCACAGTAATGCAGAGCGATGACTACGGTCTGGTCAGGGAGCTACATGGAACTCTTCTAGAGTCTTACTGGAGGCCGGGTTGAATTTGTGAATGAAGGGAGCAAGTGCATCTGTGGAGGCTGAGTTTGGCAGGTCCAGGAAGGCTCTGTGTGTAACGATGGTTTCTTCCAACAGCTGGTATAGGAGGGTGGACAGGCGGGCGGCGGTCCGAGGTGCAACAGGGAGGATGGAGCGAGAAGGATCTTTCGAGGGAAACCAAATGTAGGTTTTTTCTGAGTCTGAGGAAGGTGAGTTATCCAGTAATGGTCCAAGGAACACACGCTCGAGGAGAAGGTGCAATTCTGCCTGTAGGAGGAAAACACAGAAGGTAAGTCAGTTTCTTAGGAGAGTCACAAGAGAGGATGCCTGATTACCACACAATGAGTGAGAATTTTCTGGCGTCTCCCCTAGGAACTCCACCCCTTTTTAAACTGCTCTTTGATGGCAGATGGAAAACACCTGTGGAGTCTGCCTGCCTGGAGCCACCAGGCATGTCAGCTGTTCCTACTGGATGCTACTTGTAAACAGGGATCGAGAGTTTAGCAGATAACGGAAAGTTTACTAAAAAAGTTGCTTTGATTAAACCAATTCTGTCTGTTTTTTACTGATTAATAAATGTTGGCTTACTTTTAGAAATCTCACAGTTAAGGTAAGGGTCTACTAACTCTACACGGAACACACACACCCTCTACATTCTTTGGTTCCAGTTCCTGGTTTTGTGGGAAAAAAGCTGTTTAACAGCCGTTCAAGTCCTTGAGTTCATGTAATGCAAACTCTGCTGTCATTGTGTCTTAAATTTTAAGTAATATTTAAATCTTGTTTACATGCAAAGCTGTGTAATGATGACTGCTCTCTCGTACACATGTCTTCACCTAAGCTCCTGATATAAATAATTAATGAGGGATCACAGAAAGGCTTCTAAAGTGTCCTTTACAATAAATGAATGAAAGGTTTAACAACCTAATACATAATAATTACAGTACAGTTTTCTCTCAAATGTTAAGCTGTTTCGTTGTCCGATGAGCTAACCCCTCCCCCCTACTTCCTTATCTCTAAAGGGATTGCTCAATCCAGCTCTCCATCTAACGGGTCCGGACTTCCCTAAACCTGATGGATCTTACCAAATAGGTT
>JAHUTJ010075314.1:0-18269 GCA_036250325.1 Characodon lateralis | reverse complement strand
AACTCTGACTGCACTGTTCAATGGTTAGGATTAATTGGAATGTATGTACCTGACTGTTGTGAAGTGCCTTGAGACAACATGTGTTGTGAATTGGCGCTATATAAATAAAACTGAATTGAATTGAATAGAATTGAATTTAACAAAGGGCTGATCTCACCGAAGTCCTGCGTTTCCCTGAGGACAGTTCTAATCACTGAGGGAGGACTGTTTCAGTTCACAGGCCCTTGTAAACTCACAGGGCATCATCAATAGACAGAGACAGAGAACACTCAACCAAAGATGGACTGAGCTGGTAACAGAGGCATTACCCTGAGCTTAGACCAAAGTAGTGGTGAGAAAATACTGTCATGAGAAAGTGGTTAACACTGGAGAGGCAGAGGGGCAAAATACCTGACCTACATGAAATGTTTAAGTTTCTGTTTTTCACTAAGGCTGCTGGGACTCAGTGTGAACAGAAGAGCTATTGGAGCTGATGCACTTTGGCACAGCCATTTTTATTTTTAGTGTCCTGGTATGACAATGTGGATTTGTCTGTTATGTTAGGCAATCTCTGACTCTCAGTAAGATACCATACAGTTTTATTCATAACATCGTTGGACATTTATTGATAAATTAGGGAATTGTTTTTTAAGGAATCCAAATAGTTGCTTGAAACCCCTAACTTGTCAAGTAATAATGTTGCCAATGCAGAATCGCTAGACATACAGTATATGCAACAACACATCCCCAATAATCTTGGAGGCTCGCTCTGATGTTGCTGCCAATAACAAATCAGATGGTTCCTCTCTCCTGTTTAGATCTCATGATTCTTGCTTTATATTGACAGTTTTCCAGCTTTCCTCAGCTTATTGGAAAAACAGAATGGTTCTGAGAAAACAAATTTTTTTGTTGCTTTTACTTTTAAATTTTTTAAAACCAGAAAGATACTGGGTTCAAACATGGAAGATTTGGGGCCAACATTTGACATTTGTCACTATTTGCTGTTTGTTTGGGAAGCTCGACACTACAGTACAATGCTCCCTAAAATGTCAAAGATACTTTATTTGTGGCTGCAAGCAGCAGGACATGCTTTAATTTAACTGCATTTAACTGAATTACATCATAGTGAATACTACTAAGGAATGTCATGTTCTACTCAGTGTCTTGTGAATCATAAACCTGTAATATTTCCGAACCTTGTAAAATAAAGCAAAATTTAAATGTGATATAGGCGATGAGTGAAAGATGCCAGCAAAATATAACAGATTTTAGTTAGAATACCACATCTAAACTCAAAACTTCTTTTTTGCTTTGCTGGTGATTTTTCTTTTAAAAATCAGTCAAGATCTTAAAAAGGAGATTTCAAACAAGATCTAACTTGGTACCCCAGAGACAGAACTATTACCTCTGATTTTGTTACAGTCCATTTAATTGTAATTATGTAATTTTAATAATGGCAACGTGATGTAGATTACGGAAAAAGACTCAACTGTATTTTACTGATCTAATACGCTCTAATCATAATAGCCATTATCACCATTTTAAATCAGAATTCATGTCTCTGAGCTAGCTCTAAAGTGAGCAGTAATCCTATTAGTTAAACACTACATTTGACAATGAATAATTTAATTTCAACACATTTTCTGTTACCAGAAAATACCACAAGATTTTGCATCAAAGGACTAACTTTGATGCAACAATCCTTTTATACTCAATGTATTAAATGACCATAACAAAATAAAACAACAACATTTATATACATATAAAGCAGTATAATTATTTGTTGTGTAGAAAATAAGTGTGCAGATTCCAATGTAGAATTCTTATTAAATGTTTAAAATATGGGCAAAATTCATCATGTTTATATACCCTCATGTTTTTAATTAAATTTTAATTTAACTCACTAAAACATGCCATGTATATCCCATGAATACCAAACCGAACACACACACGAAAACCAGAGCAAAATCTCTGTATTAGAAATAGTCTATATTAACAGAGGTCTTTACATACAGGTTTGGGGTAAACTAAAGTTCATTAAGGCTGAAAGCCCTGAAAATTGTTGATATGGTAAAGGAAATATTTTTTTAAAGACAGACAAGCAGGTTACTTTGTGTCAACATAAAAATCCACCTAAAAAGCCTCGAGATTTTGTATGACACACAGTATTATGAAACTCTAAAAGTCAATTTCTCATATATTCATTGGTAATCTGAGTCCAGTATCAGCAGCAGCAAGGAAATTGTGTTTTTCAAATATGTGACACAGATAAGCCACTGTTCACCTTATCTTCTGAAGCAATATAACAAGAAAGAAGAATGTCTGATACATTACAGGTTCAAAGTGATTTTAGGCTTTATTATAAGAAGCACAGCAAAAAATACCTCATGTTGCCAAAGTATGTATATCTTCTCCTCTTTCAGAGATTTGGGACAACAGCTGCCAATCTTAATATACATGGCCTTTCAGTGTTAAAAATGGTAACTTGATTTGACTCGGCAGTGTTGATATGGAATAATGTTGTCTGTTGGGAAATTCTCATTAACTCAGAACCTGTCCTGGCAAATCATCAAATAGTGTATTCCTGGATGTATTCCTGAAGATTCCTCCTCCTGTTGAACAAATGCAATAATCTCTGTCAAAGCAAAAAAAGAGACTGAACACTTAATGGTAATGTACTTTAAAATAAAATTATTATGCAACTTTAAATGTGTGAAAATGTCATTCAACTAAATAAATACATACATTTTACGGATTTATTGATTTTCTAAGAGGAAATACCAATACGCAACACAGAATTAACCAATAAAAACTGTTACCATCTGAAATATTCAGTATCCAGTATAGCTTCTCTTCTTTTCAATGACTCAGCGCAGTTGAACAAAGGAGAAGAAGATGAATTGTCATTAATGTGGGAAATTAGAAAATGACAATCCAAATGCATGAAGGACATACTTGACTAAAGTAAATTAATAAATCAAAATCAAAATTGAACTTCCTCCTTATATATGGTAGTTATAATAAATTAAATGACATCTAGAGATTATCAAGAAAACCATACAGGAAACTCTCCATCAACATGTTACTTTGATTACGTCTTTTCCTCAGGCTTTCTTATTATAAATCACACATGCTCACTCCTGCCAGCACACCTACTCAGTCAGAGACCACTGCTTGTCTGTTCTGCAACATGAAGAGGCCTGAAGCCATCCAAACGAGCTTCCTGCTCACAGGAAAGGTAGTTGTTTGCTTGTTGTTTTATCCAGTGTTTTCTGTTTTGAATATGTATTTTGAAAGCCACACAATTTTAGACAGTTCTGAAAATTAATAAAAAGAAACACTTGTTTTTGCAATGAAAGATACTTCATATTGTATCTCTCACATTTGCAATTGCACCCCTCACTTTCTCCTCCTTGTCCATGGTGTCAAAGCTGCAAATAGAATCAGTGAAGCTCTAATTGCTGCTGTCCACATGAATGCCTTATCATAGCCAAGCCTATGTGTTGTTTTTATTCATACAGAAAGCCTCCTGCAACCGATGAAATCGTTCAACATTATAGAAGACAAATTCAACACTTTATGCACTGTGAAAAAAGATGTATAATTATGTTTGACTGTCAGTATGATGTTCTTTTTTCTGATTGAGGTTTTGCCCAAAACTGTTAATACACCTGGCAGATTTAGGTTTAAGTAACAACTGTTTGTAGTAACAATGAGTCTTTCTTATCACTGTGGAGGAATTTGGCACTGCCCTAATTCTGCCACATTGGAGAGTTTTTCAGCCCTGGCAGCCTTTTTAAACTCATGCCACAGCATTTCCATCTGATTTCAGCTTAAACTTTGACTAGGTCACTCAAAATCCTTAGTGTATTTTTAAAGTCACTGGAAGGACGTTGAATCATTGTCTTACTGCTTAACCAAAGTGCACCTAAGATTAAGAAAAACTGATGACTGGATTTTCTTCTTCAGAGTTTTCTGGTAGAGAGGAGAATTCGTAGTTCCATCGAATACAGGAAGTTATCAAGGTCCTGAAACTGCCACAGACTATCACACTACCACCACTATGTTTTACTGTCAGTACAATGCCATTTTTTCTGAATTGGTGTGTTAGTTTTACACCAGAGTTAATGGGACTCACACATTCCCACAAAGTTCAGTTTCTTTCTTGTCAGTCTAGATATAATTCTTCCCAAAAGCTTGGGTATTATTCTTTTCTTTTGGTCAACAGTGGCTTTGGCCTATGATTACTTAACCATAAGATTAAATAATTAGCTTATAAATAAACAAATTCACACAGGGCTGGGATCTCCGTTTTGTCTAGGAGTTTTGACTTCAAACACAAATTTCGACAGATGACCTTTTTATGTATATATTGTTGATTTATACGTACAAAGGTGACTGAATGAGTTCTTAAATATTCTTTTCAAAATAATTTCATGGTCAAATTATGATAATGAAAATACATGTCCTGCAAAGAAGAATCAAGGTTAATGGAAGAGTCAATAAAATAATAAGAACCCAAAAATAATAAAAATAAAACTAGAGACTGAATGTAGGTCTATTTATTTGTTCATTTCAATCACAAATTAAATGTTTTTGAAAATTTTTTAAAAAGGAATAGGTTGAAGTATAAACCTATATATTCTTACACAATTATAAGACTCAATTTGACAGTTACCATTTGCCATTTTTATTAAAAACCTTTACACAATATATTTTTATAAGATATAGTTTCATAGGTCATATTTTTAACAGGCAGGATTGCCATCTGGTCTTGAATGATGCATTATCAGAGAAAGGATTAGAGAAAGGAATATGTTACATCTGTAGTTTGGGTAGATAATATTCCACATCTAAACCGGGAAGTGGAATGTTTCAGACTACAGAGTGTCCATCAAGGTCTCTGACGGGCTCCGTTGGATATCTTCTGAGAATGAGCAAAGCATAACACCAAGGACTGTGGCTTAAGACTTCTGCAGACTACTGTTAGTGTAAATATTTGCATGTCTATGATTAAACTATGGCCATCACTATAACCTTAAAGTGTCCATTACAAAAGATAAACCCTCTGTTTTGAGAGATCCTGTTTTAAGTGTGATTTTGAATGATTTTGCTATTGTTGAAAACAGAGTTTCTAAACTCTTTGTGGGGTCAAAGAAAGGAAAAGTTCTGGGCCTGATGGTATTGGAGGGTAAGTTCTTAAAACTGTACTCTTCAGCTTTAAGATTTTTTCTGTTTTATCTTCCAGGTGTCCATAAAATTGCACAAAGTCCTTCAATTGTGGAAGGACACAATAATTATCCTTGTTCCAAAGTCCAAAAACCAAAATAACGATTGATTTAAGGCCACTGGCTTTAACATCCCTGGTTATGAACGTCTTTAAGAGATTATTAAAGGAAGTACTGTTGAATCCGATTCTTTCCTGTTCACTTATAGATCAAAAAGAGGTATGAAAGGATGCAATAGTGACACTTTAAAACATGTTTTTTAAACATCTTGAAGAAGTTAAGTCCCTAAACAGACGATTTCTATTGACTTTTCTTTGGCTTTTAATTGCATGCAATCCTACATTTTAGCCCATAAACTAAATAACTCCTTTGAGATACACTCATACCAGTTTTATTGTCTTGATGGATTTTTTTAACTGCGAGGACACTACGGATCAAAGTGAATGGTTTTATCTGAGTCCCTCCTTTCTTCCACTGGTACTTCACAGGCTTGTGTCCTTTTCCTTCTTTTATTTGTTTTATATACAAATTACAGCAAGAACCATCACACTGCATTATTAAATTTAAATTTGCAAACAACTCTTTCGCAACTCATTGTGTCACTCCTCAGCAGTGAGAACTCTGAACATGGCCTGGTAGTGAATGACTTTTTAAATTGGTGTGAAGCTTCCTTTTTACACATCAGCGTGGACAAAACAAAAGAATGGTGCATAGAGTTTGGGAAAAGGCCTAGAAAATTCTCTTCAATAACTACCAATAATCAGATTGTTGAGCTGGGGGCAGTTTTCATGACAAATTTTGTATAACACCAAGTCATCCGTCAACCATATTGGTCTTACTGCTATAGCTTAGGGGCACACATATTCCAGCTCAAAATTGGAAATTTTTTATTTCTTATGTTTTTGCAGATAGTATTCAAGACACACTTTTTTTATATTTGCATGAGCATTGTAAATGATAGCGACAGAGGGATCAGCAGATTAGGGTTATTTTCAACAGGTAAATTTTTGTATATATTATTACATACCAGCAACAAAATGCATGGGTGTTTTATGCTATCAAACAATGTACACCAGCCTGTCAAATTATAATTTACTGTGCATGAAGAAAAGATAAACTTGGGTCCTCATTCCTCACAAATGTTCCAGTTGTTTTAACCTTGTTAACTATATCTCTAGCTTTAAGTGTGAGTAATTTAGACAATTAGCTATTTTGTCATATCAATTTCCAGCCTTATGAGAATCTACACATCTGCCTGAATTAAAACAAATATTTTCTTGTGTTTCCGATTTTGAAGTGGCTAAGTAAAAATACCCTCTGTGTCATGTTTGCATCCAACTGAAACAGGAAGTCATGGATTACTGATTATATGTCCCCCACTCTTTGATCAGTTTAAAAAAAGTAAAGTATATATTAAACGAATATTCAGTTATATTTATTTTACAGGAGTTGCTGTTGTAACTATTCATTTAATAGATTTACCGAAATAAAGGGATATTTTAAAAATAATGTTCATATGATTCTATTCTACTGCAAAAAAAAAAAAAAAAAAAAGAATAATTTATTTAAATATTCTTTTTAAACATCAAGGACTGCCTATATTGGTGGAGTGTGCTTTATATTGGTTCGACCATTGGGACACGGTGTACTCTCCACATTTCATAGACTGCATTGGTTGTCAAACTACAGCCCTCGAGTTATTTTCTTATCCTGTGGCAACAGAACAGGTCTAAAATATGTATTATGTCTTTTTCAAAAATGCACACAAACACAGAGAACGTTTCACACGTTCCCTAAGATGATAAAGCTTGGCTTTAGGTGATTAGAATTCAGGGTGTGATCGGTTCTGATCACAGACTCTCTGTACTCCCTGTGCTTCCTGTCCTGAACAGGTTTCGCATGAACTTTAACAGTGAATGGTGTTTGTGTGCGGATAATAAAAAAAGAGTGAGAAATAAGGAGACAGAGAGAGAGAGTGGGAATGTAAGGGTGTAGGCTACATCTTGAACCAACGGGAGTTGGCATTCCCATGCAGAAAAGACAAAAGAGGAGGAGGAGGGGGGAAACGGGAAGGAGGTAGATGGTGGAGAGTAAAGCGTCGAAGAGCAAGGTGAGGCAGAGCTCATTTAGTGGGAGAGTTGAGCCGCAGGAGTTGCTCGGATTTTACTGAGAGAAAAAAGAAGCCACTCTGTCGGGTGTGTGAAGCGCTCCTGTCCCGGACCGCTGTGCGCTCTGAAGCTCGTTGTGGCTCACCCAGTCTGAAGCGAATGCGCTTGTAGAAGCTGCACACCAAAAACTTTTCCCATCGTGGTTTCCAGTAAAGGTAAGATGCTTCTGGCCATTTGTTCTTGCATGCAGACACCAGAAGACTTAATATTGAAATTTAATTGAGAAACAGTTGTTTAATTTGTGATCAAACCAGTTTAACTGTTTAACAAGTTAAAATTCCACATATTTAATCAGCTGGTGCACAAATTTAAATATTTGTAAACTGAAATGTGCGTGGAAGTTCAGTTTATTTTAAATTAAACACTTCATGCATAGATAAAAACCCAACAAACATAAACAAAGTGCAATGAAAAGTCATGCAGTGCATGCCATCGAGGTTTTATGAGCTTTAATAAGCCATCACAAGAGCTGCAATTATGTCTGACATTTTTTTGTAAATTCCATGCACAGATATATGGAGTCCAAGTGAAAGTAATGTGCCGTTAAAGAGCCAAATTGTGTATTTTAAAAAGGGACAACGTGTGCATTCCCGTTGAGACTGCAACCTCTGGCCAACATGAGGTTCAATTCCTAGAAACGCAAAACCTTGTCTTTGGTCAATCCTGTGGTCATGTTAAAATCTGCTTTATACTAAAGCTAAATAATGATTTGCTTCATCCAAAAACACATACTTTCTCTTTTTTATCAAATTAGCTGTCAACTGGAGATAAAGGTTCTTCGAGCGAAATCTGATAGTGTTTACATTTTGGCCACTTGATTAACCAATCTATTAAGAACACCGGTTGGTTGTAAATTTTGGCGAATTTTTTTTGTAAAATGTTCGTCTTGCAGAATACACTAATGCATGAATTACCTCCTGTATTATATTTCTAAAACCCTCATCGGAAATGTATGCAGCTTACAACGTGCTTGCAACATGATGACATACTGTTAAGGAATTCCCTTTTATGTTGCTCCATTAGTACATCTGATTTTGTGATTTTTACCAGCATCGTCTCTTTTTGTTCCTTGGTTACGCCACCCACCTCCCGAGCCAATCATTGCAGTCCTTTCCCTCTTTCATATTAAAACGCATGCATGCGCAATAACACACACTCACAGAAACACACTTTTTCAAAGGTACCATCAATGTCACCATGGAAACCAAGTCTCTTGGCACCCTGAGTTGATTGCCTTCTGCATCTTAGCTTGTCTGGAAAATGTGTTTGCTGATGCTCCTGTGAACTGTTGATGAGATGATTTATCAGAGCATTCTCCTCTAATAAATGTAAATGATGGATTTCAGCGGACATGTTCCTCAGGTGGTCGAGGCTGCACCATGTGGTTTGTGTCTCTGTCGTCTGAGAAAAGCCTGGCCTCCAGTGGGAGTCTGCGAAGCAAAGTGTCCATGCAGCTAATGCGTTTTGTCTTCTTCCCAGAGGCTGATATCTATGTTGCGTTTTCTGTCCTACAATGCTGAACGCTCAAGGCGAGCTCGGACACGCTGCAAAGCACAATGAGTCATTCGATATTAATGCATGTTCTGATTTGCAGGGGTGGGTTTTACATGCAAACATATATGTTCATTCTATGAGGGGCTGTGAAATACAGCAATTACAAACATTAATAGCAATCCCAATGAGTATGTTCCGCATAATTTCAATATTCAGTTAATTCAGAGCCAGGCTCAAGATTGTAGGGGCCCTAAGCAAAGCAGAGTATGATTTGGGGGCCTACTTCCGGTTAAGCCCACCAGCCACCACATTTTGACTATATTTAGTCAAATAAATGTTTTATGCTTGACAGTTACACACTAAATAGTTCATAAATACCATTTCAGATAAGGTTCATATTTATATCAGGTTTTTTCAATCCCTTCTGGTGATCAACAGGTGGCCATAAACAGTTGCAAAGATCGCTTCTATCTCAGGCCGACCCTGATTTGCACAAGAAAACTTTAGTTTAGTAGATCAGAAATTATTTCATGCATGACTGAAAATGGAATGTCTTATTCCCTTTTTGTATTTTGAGTATTGTCCAAGTATTTTGGGTGTAACATGGTTAAGGAACACATCTTGCCAACACATGCAAGGCCCTAAAGCACCATTGACATCACCAAAATCCTTTCCATCCATGCTCAACTACTGTTGTCTGTCAGTATTGTTGTGCTTGGATAACATTGCATTTCCTCATGTCTTTTTTTTGTTTCATTGTTCCATCAGTGCAGTGCTGTTACAAAAAACTAACAACAATTCAATCTAGAAATAATGTGGAAACACTTCTGTTTTGCCACATGAAGTGCGATTATACCAGTGGCAGACGTGTGAGGTAGGGTGTAAGAAAATTACTGTGTGGGGGGATAAAAAACAAAGATGGAGAAGAAAGGTAATAAAACGACAAAATTGTTTCATCAATCTTGTGTACATGCAGTACATTGCAAACCGGCAAAGTGAGTGATTTAGGAACAAGGTGGGGTCTGTCCTTCATGAGGCACCTTTGTGTGACTAAATAGTCTGGCTTATGGGCAAGTAGCCAGAAGATGGAACATATGTTATCTGCCACTGAGTACAGTCAAAGCTCTCTCTCACCGGTGGAAGAGAGATAGATGGTGGGTACCAAGCTGGGAAAAAATTAAGGAATGAAAGAGACTGGAAGTAGAAAAGGACAGTAGAAGTAGAAAAAAAGAGGTGAGAACCCAGGTGAAATAGATAGCAGACCCAGCAGGGGCACAGTCACTGAGATGTGTGAGCTTGGGCATGTGTATGGATATGCATGGGCATTCATGGAGCTTCTCAGTGGTCTTGTTGGCAGTCTTTTGCATCTAGTGTTTGAGTAATCCTCCTGGGAACACACAGAAGCTGCCAAAGTACCATCCAGCTTCTCTGTTTGCTCTTTACCACCCTCTTGCTCGTCTATCTCTGTTTCTCTCCTTTTTTGCTTTCCCAGTATCCTTCTTTTTGCCCCTATCATTTAATTCCTTTTTAATTACCTTAATATCTTCCAGTTTCATTTGTTTTCTTTTCCTCATCACTGTATTCTGGTTGTGAATCTTGATGAGAAGAGGGGGATTCATGCTCTTACGGTCCTGCCTATAGAATCTGTGTATTGTCTCTCAGAGAGCTTGAACAGAGTGAGTCCATTCCCATGGACTGACCAAACAAAGAGCCTGCTTCCCTTCACTTCTGTATGACTGCACATGAACAGACACATAAGCATTCACCAGCGGGGCCACTACTGGGCGGCAAAATGATAGATCTTTGCTGGCCGTGGTTGAAGCTCTTCTTCAGTTTCGCTATGAGACAGCGGCATAAACAGTGCGTGTAATCTCTGTGGATGTGCATGGAAAGAAACATAATTGTCCATTCTTTTTTAATTAAGCATGTTTGCTGACTTTTTAAATCAATTTTAGGTAAATATAAAATCACACATTAGAGATTATTGTTCTTTATTTTCTCAGAGTGGGGTTAAAACAGAGCCTCTCCCATATGACATAATTTTTTTGCTTTACATTCCTAGGCATGTTATCTAGAAAGCAGAATCCTGAAAGAATAGGGTTAGAATGTAGAACAACAGACTGCTGCAGGCTATATGGGAATTTTTTGGTCTCACGGGGTAGACACAGGTCAAATGTCATGGTGAGGAATACCACCCTTGTAATAATAGTCTGCAAGTTCATCAAACAGGTCGGATCTGTAGAAGAACCAAACACATGTTGCTCTTCTGCTGCATATATAGTCAAGACCAGAATTATCCATTCCCAGATTTAGGATTAAAGTAATTGTTTAATTTTTACCAACATGTTTTTTTCTGACCAGAACTAATATTAAGGCTTTTCAATGGCAAATCCAGAGTCCCAACTTAAATATTATAGAAAACTTGTGGAGGCATCTACAGATACGGGTAACCTTCCAAATTCAAAGACATCACCAAAGATAAATCATCAAAATAAAATCTACCAGGGGTGTAAATAATTTAGATTATGTTTTTTTGCTAAGGACTGTAACACATATAAACTGAAAAAAAGTACTGCAGGGTCTTTGATAGGTGAATTACAAGATTCATCCCTGTTTTTGTATTAAAGAATGTGCCCCTAACTTTTATCAGATTTCTATAATCCATCAAAGTACATGTTGATGAAATCCTGTATGAGTAAATGTGTCATAGTTTAACTCATATTTGGTTAATTTCTTTGTTTTTTAAGGACAGTAAAGCATTGATAGAGAAAAAATGTCATGTAGGTTCTTAGTAGTAGTATTAGTAGTTCTGATTATCCCATTTATGTATCAAACTATACTGTACGTCCCTAACATTTATCAGTTTTTGTTATTAAACTCAGAAAAAAATAAGAAGCAGGATATAGGCTGTTGGTTGATGCATAAAAAGACAAAACTATTGGGTACTTGTAGGTTTCATGCATTCGATGAATTGGAAGAGAGAAATCTTTTTCAGTATTTGACTTCCCATTGACTGGTCAGAGCTAATCATGGGGGAAATTGATTGATGCATCTATAGTTTACTATTTCTGTAAGTAAATCTCCCATTTTTCCCTATTTTTAGGCTCACACGTATTGAGTTAATGTTCATAATTGATATCATACATTAACGTACTAGCAGGGGAAGTCTGGTAGGGACAGAGTCAGCTTTTACCAGTATTGTTACTGCATTATCCCATCCACCCTTTCAACACTGTTACTGTCCTCCTTCTCTGAAATCCCCAAACCTCCCACATCCTATTGGCACCTGCTACATCGGAATTCAGGTCAGCAGAGGGGTGTCACAAAATTGTTCCCGGAGTGATTGGTAAGGCATAGAGAACGGGAAGAGGGTGGAGGGTGGGGGTCTCATATTTGTTTTTCCACTCTGGTACTAAAGACCACACCACTGTAAATAATCACCCTTTTGTGCAACAACAAGGAAATCATAATGAAAGCACAGAGATTTGTTTGAAACAAAACAGATCATCTGAACAATCATCACAAGATTCAGTCTGACATTTAAACGGATTATCACATGAAGCAATCTTTAGTTTATGCCAGGGAACTGTGAGCTTTACACATGTTGCCCACACTGAAAATAAGAAAGAAGATAAGCAACCTTACTTTGATCCTAGATATTAAAAATTGCAGTAAACTGTGAAAAGGATCTGTTTTGCTAGATCAAAAGACACAATGACATTAAAAATAGAGGAACAGGTCTTGCTTTTTACTATTTACATTCATGTTTTCTTCATGAAGATATTTAGAGAATGTATTTTATACACTATGCTGCATTAAAGAGGCAAGGGAAGGCTTGTCAAAGAGCTTTACAGGAAAACAAAGGAACACAAGTAAAAACAATTATGTTAAAGACAAGAATACTTAAAAAAAATAATAGTAAAATTAAAGCATAACATGGAAAGAAACATTAAAATACTATTCTCAAATAAATGAACAGCTAAGACAAGATACAAACCTAACAAAATAATATTTGACCTCTATGGGAAGGTTGCAGTAAACACTAATGTTTTCAGTCTTGATTTCAAGGACCCAGCAGTTTCACATCTTTTTCATTTAGTTTTCTTAGAGCTGAGGAGCAAAGAAACTAATTGCTGCCTTACCTAGTTTAGTTCTGGTTCTGGGTATACTGACTAAACATGCCTCTGATGGCTTGAGGCATCTAGATAGTTCATATGAGAAAAGCAACACTGAAACAAATGTAGACACAACCCCATTCAGTCCCTTAAAGAAAAAAAACTATATTTAAAATCCTGTCATTTTTTGGAGAGCAAGCACAGTGATTCACTTACTGATGTGATATGAATTTTCCTGGTGTTGGTCAGGACTCTGGCAGCCTCATGTTTGGTGAGTTGCAGCTGCCTGATTGATTTTTACAGAGGCTGGCAGAGACACATCACAATAATCTAACATACTGAAAATAAAAGCATGCAGTTTTTTATTTCCTGTTTTGACAGGAAATCTTTTATATAGCAATGTTTTCTGAGATGTCAGTAGGCTAATTTAGTAATATAATTTAGATGATGACACCTAGGGTATTTACATGCTATGTGGTATTTTTCTCTATCATGTTTAACTGAGTGGTTAAACTGAGTTGTATATTCTTTCATTTTTGGGTCCTAAAACATCGGTTTCTGTTCTGTCTACTTTAAGATGGAGTAAATTCTGACCCATCCACTCACTGAAATTATGAACACATTGACTCAGTGACTTTAAGGGACAGTGTTTATGTGGTGACTTGGAAGAATAAAGTTGTGTGTCATTAGCTATTGCATTGTAAGAGATGTTGTAGTACTTCGAGTAGCAAAAAGATGCTGAATAAAAGTAATCCAAGTATTAAGCCTTGAGGAACCACACCTGTGATCTTTGTTTGTCCAGATTTATAATTGCTGAATGACAAATGTAGGGTGTAGGCCTCTGGTGGCCGGGCACTCCCTTAGAGATAGGGTGAGGAGCTTGGCCATCCGGGAGGGGCTCGGAGTAGAGCCGCTGCTCCTCCACATCGAGAGGAGCCAGTTGAGGTGGCTCGGGCATCTATACCAGATGTCTCCTGGACGCCTTCCTCTGGAGGTGTTCCAGGCACGTCCCACCGGGAGGAGGCCCAGGAGACGGCCCAGGACACGCTGGAGGGATTATGTCTCTCGGCTGGCCTGGGAACGCCTTGGGCTCCCCCCGGAGGAGCTGGAGGAGGTGTCTGGGGAGAGGGACGTCTGGGCGTCTCTGCTGAGTCTGCTGCCCCCGCGACCCGATCCTGGATAAAGCGGAAAATGACGAGTACGAGCACAAATGTAGTCCTAGTCTGACAAGTAAAATCTGAGTAAATCTAACACAGTACCAGCCAATCACATTCAATTTTCCAGTTAATCAATTATGTTATGATAAGCTGTGTTATGCAACCATTGAGATCCATAAATATGTTGATAAACTACCTATTCAATGATCTTTGCCAAAACAGGTTGGTTCAATAATGGCCTGTATGTATTGGGCCTTCTAGATTAGGCTTCTCTAAAACAGGTTTGATCACTACACTTTTCAGGGCCAAAGAGTGAAAGAAAGAAAATTATATGCAGACTGATGAGAAACAGATGTACAAAGACAAATATTATGTAATATTTATTTCCCTGGTGTTTTTGGAACTCTAAATAAAAAACAAAACAAAACTACAAAGCCAAAAAAAAAAAAAAAAAGATAATTTAATTGCTCACTTCACTCACTCTTCCTTGTAATCACATCCTTCTTCCTTTCCATTTTTTCCCCTTTATACTATTCCACAAATCCTCAATTAAGTGCGTAATGGGCCTCAGAGGCAGGTTTGTGTGCATCTTTTGTTCAGACTTGGGGCATTGACTGGCATTAATGTCCCCCTTGCGTATGTAAATAGCCTGAGCTGTGGGAGAGCAAGGCAGAGTTGTCAATTGTCCGCTTAATCGTGGAGAGCTCCATCACTTTCAGAAATTTTCGGAAGCCAACATGGGACATGCATGAGAACTTCAGCTCCAAACATAATGTCTACACTCTAAGCAGTAACCCTCAGGAGCCATGTCCTCCCCTTCTTCTCCCTCTCTCACAATTTCTCTTGCCTGCTACCCTTAGGGTCCATCACCCTCATCCACCACCCCTCCATAAAAAAAGTACTAGCCTCTCAACCATTCTGCTCACTCTAATAGACCCCTGACCAATCCACCCATTCGATGAGTGCTGCTCCCCACTGATCGGCCTATCCCATCTTGACAAGCTCCAGTTGATACACCCTACACTGTAGATCTGTTTACCTCACCCACTTGTCCAGTGGAATACACAACAGTGCTGTTCACTGCCTGTTTGTCAGTCCCCTTTTCAAAAGTAAAAGAGGTAAAAAGAAGAGGGGGAGTTGCAAAAACAAAAAACAGAGGAAACAATTAAGTTTTCCCTCCTCCCTTTGAACCCCATGTTAGCAGTTTCCCAGCTCTGGATTCTGTGAACCAACTTGGAGGCCAGTAAAGTGGCCCATTATTCTAGTAGAGCTGGCGTGTTCCAAGAGCGGCTTGTCTCAATGGGTGATGAACACAGAGAGGGGTTTGTTACAGGGTTTTGGCTCACCACATAATGCACTAGTTAATTGGGAACTTTATCTATCTATCTATCTATCT
Source organism: Characodon lateralis (assembly GCA_036250325.1). NCBI lineage: Eukaryota > Metazoa > Chordata > Actinopteri > Cyprinodontiformes > Goodeidae > Characodon > Characodon lateralis. The sequence goes on along the minus strand of JAHUTJ010075314.1, from coordinate 2,732 downwards.
ATCTATCTATCTATCTATCTATCTATCTATCTATCTATCTATCTATCTATCTATCTATCTATCTATCTATCTATCTATCTATCTATCTATCTATCTATCTATCATGTTTTGTCTTGTATGAAGATTAAAAGTTAACTGGAATTTGAAGGAAATTTTCAGCCTGAAATCTCAACTAAAATCTTTTGAACAGAATGAGATGTTAAGGCTCAAGAGATTTCCCTGTGACTGGGATCAAACAATGGAAATGTGTTGAAAATATTTTTGCTGAGAGCTGCTTGATATTTATTGTGACTGTCATTATGAACACGTTTTTGTAACTGTGGCATGCCTGTACTGGTCATGACAAGAAATGTTTTGTTGATTTGACAAAGTAGAATAATAACGTGGAAAAAAACCAAGGAACTTAGGTATAACAGAGATGTATCTTTACTATTTTCATGAACATTTGCACTGGGAGAAAGTAAGGTCCTACAATTCCAGAATTTCATTTCATCGGGAAACATCGTTTTCAATGCTTGTAGGTATTAAAAATGAAGTGTGTTTGTGAAGTGATCCTTTTTGGAAAATATCCTTGCATTTGGGGGTTAAGTTACATTTGACACATTTCTATGATCCATTTTTCTTTTCATCTTCAGGGATTTACATTGAATTATATTCAAATTTACTGTACATATTTTTAAAACTAGGCTGTCAACAGAAATTCATGCTTAATTTCACATGAGGTCTTCTGTTGTTCTAAGTGCTCAAGTGCTTAAAGGCAGGCTTAGACATGACCAGATAGCACCCCTATTTAAAAAATCGTATCAACTGAATCTTTCCAACATGCAAAAAAGGGTACTTGTTGAGGTGCTACAGCAAGGAAATTATATTTTGAGCATGTGTTTGAGTAAGTGGTAGAAAAAGAAAAGCAGACAAAATAAAGAAGCAGCAAGAGAGGTGCATATTAGACAGTGGAAGTGAGGGATTGAATAGTCAGTCACACTTCTCTGATTTCCCAGTGTGAGTCCATGTTCTCTGGTTAACTTTGATGACGTAAGATCTCCTCCACTTCGATCCTAAAAATAGGAAATCATCTAATTAGAAAAAAATAACAATAAAAGCACAACTTTTAATCACTAAGCACAAAATCTGTAGGTTCCACTGAAAATTAAAGAATTTATGTAAGTCTTACTATCCACTTGAAGCCTAAACATCAATGTGTCAGTGGCACAAACAAGATTTTCCAACACATACTTTTACTTTTTCTGGTTTAGCATTAATCAGAAACATAATTTTAATGTCAACCTTATATGAGATGTGTAAGAGAGAGTTCATTTGGTTTAATTTGCTGATGTAATGAGATGTGTGTGTGTTTGCAGGAATGCCCTTTAGTCAACACTGTGGGGGTGGGGTTGAGGAGAGCAGGCCATGGCTACTGCCTCTGGCTGTGCTTAGTCCCTGAAGGTTCTGTGGTTTAATTAGCGAGAGCATCCAACCTATTTAAGTCCACCTATAAGCCCTGCTCATTGCAACTGCAACCTGGCTGTACCACCTCAAATACCATGAGAATAAGATTTAGAATTCCAGATGACAATGTAAAATTAGATATGTGAGTGTGTATGAGTTTGCATTTCTATTTATGTGAACACCAAAGTGAGGATGGAGCTTCAAGTGTGTTGGATCATCAAAATGCATTTAAATCTGAGTGTATCAGTTGAGTCCAGTGATATATGAAACAAGATTTATGAAGCAAACGCATTTCACGTTTTCACATTTAACGTTTCATGTCACAACAAATAAATTGACAACACTAGAGACAACACCCATTATATAACCTTCCCCCACACATTTCTTCATTAGTTTGCGGTTCCATTCATTTATTTCCACCTTTTTCTTCATTAAGCAAACCTTCCCATTCTACCCCTTGGCATCAACCCACCTCCACATACAGACACCATTAATCATTTTTATTTGCAATGCATTCTGGCTGTCTCACTCCTCTCTGCCTTCTCTGTCATTCCTTGTCAGCAATATAACAGGTATGCTGAACATTGACAGTACTTGTGGAGAGGGGTGTGGTGGTCCTGCCTTACTGACGATTTAATGAGGTCCTGTGGGGATCAGGCCGAAGCCATCAAATGCTCTGTATAGCATGCTATTATAAGGCATATTCCGTTAAGCAGAGGCATTTGCTAGTAATAGTTCAGTGTCTTGGTTCATACCTGCAAGTTTAGGCAGGTATAAAAAAGAGAGAAAGAGCACATATTTGGTTCTCAACTTTGGAGAATCTAAATACTTTGTGGTTGTCTTTTTCTTATTTTTTCATCGGAATGTTGTAGAGAAGCAATGGGTTCAGGGGGAACGGAGATAGATACAAGCATTAATAAAATCCTTTCAGCTTCATCTTAGAAGGACCCAGCTGATAGGCATCACAGAAAAGATACCTAAAACATGAGAGACGACATGGTTAAGGTTAAAAGGTATAAAAGTGTTAAAGCTGAAACAAGGCATATGGAGTTTAGACGAAAATTCAGAATGAAAGACTCACCTTCACCACCTCCACCTTCCAATGACTCTTCTGTGCGTCTCCCGGCCTTCCAATCAGCATCCTGTCCGTCTGATTCTCCATCCAATCACCTTCCGACTCCTCGCTTTTAAAGGACCTTCAGCTGTGTTCATCCTCGCTTGTCAGCTGAGCTCATCCCTCCTCCACCCCACCTCCACCATCTTCCTTCACATCTACTCCTGGCTTC
>JAHUTJ010075313.1:0-18275 GCA_036250325.1 Characodon lateralis | reverse complement strand
GAGCATCCTCATTGTGAGACTGTCCTACAACAACAGAGTGTCTTCAGTCAGAAGCTTCTTCAGATCTGCTGTAAGACGGAGCGCTACAGGAGATCCTTCCTGCCCACAGCCATTAGCGTCTACAACGGCTCTTTGAAGAAACCTTCATAATGAGCTACAACAATATTTAATTTCCCTTTGGGATTAATAAAGTATTTTTGAATTTGAATTGAATTTGAATTCTTTACTCTATTTTGGCAGGGACAAGGAAGCTTGTCAGAGATTCAGAAATGGGGGAAGACAAGGCAAGGCAATTCTGGAACAAAACTGTTACAGGCTGCAAAGGAAGGTTAACTTTGCAGCAGGACAGCAACCCTCAAGATACAGCTACAATAAATGGTTTAGATTAAAGCATATTCATCTGTTAAACTGCCTAAATGTCTAGACATAAATTCAACTGGAAATATTTGAAGGCTTGAATATTTATGTTTAGAGAAACACTGTACAATCTAAGCATGAGCTATGTTTTAAAGAATAATTAGTTTTATAATTGTTTTAGTCTTTATGTGCAAAACTGATAGAAACATGCCTCAAAAGACTATAATTGCAGTGAAAGGTGGTTATTTGAAACATTGACTCAGCGGGGCTGAACACAAAGGCATGCCACTGTTTTCAAATTTTTGTTGGTAAAAAAATTTAAAAATTATGTATAATTTTTCTTCCATCTGACAATTATCCATAAGTTTTTGTTGGACTGCCAAATATAATGACATTATGTGACACAATATGAGAAGACACCTTTTCTTCACACTGTAAAAATAGACACTCACAGAATCTGAACAGCCAACAGTTTTGACTAGTGCAGCTATAAAAAACAGCCCTAAAAATATTTTGTGTTAGTCTTTGAAAATGGCAGCCTATCATTCGAGTATTTTTCCAAATGAAAGCAAGAGTACACTCTGTAGATATATGTGTCATTTTTATCAGAGAAATATTCCCACGAGCAATAAAAATGAATGCTTGGAGCCATTTACATCCCTAATTTTCACATCCATTAAATAGATGAATGCTTTGATACTATTGCTGTGTTTGTCTGCGTTCTCTGGGGATTCATTAAAGTGAACGCTCCCTTCAAAATGTAATCTATTGCTTAATTAAACTTCCCAAATATGAAATTTGAACCCACATATCTGGAGAGAAGTTGCTGCTTTGTTGTTCCCTCATTTGCACAATATTTTAATGAACAAGTTGCAGAGATATGTGCCATTTGCATGTAAATAAAGCGTCTCCTCAAGCACTTAACAGCTTTGATTTGGATTACATGTGTTCTTTTTGGGGGTTGTGGGGCTACAGAACCTCCCAAGAATAGGATTTCGAGCCCACTGAATAGTTTCGACCGCTTCACAGCTTCTAGCTCTGAAGCACATCATTACAATGTGTGAAATTTTAATCAGTGATGTTGTGAAGAAACAGAGATCAGTCAGTGAACGTAATTAATGTCCTCTGTCATAGAGATTATAATGGCAAATTTGAATGTGCAAGTGTTTTAAAAAGCAAGGGGAAATGCATTAACCAAATTACATAGCATGACATAAATGAGCCATCATGCCTTTCTGCCAGTTTATGTATGCGCAGATATCCCTTATTATATAGGATGCCATTACTTTCCTTTTAATTGAACAGCATTTTGTTTGGCGTAAGCGCACTGAACTTTGCATCAGCGATGCATAAATTTTATGCATGGTTTCCTCATGCATGTCCCAGTCATAGCAGATTTCCAAGGAGTAAAATGCAACATATGGTTTGCTTCTTGATGAACATACCATGCCTAAGCTACAGTGGATGAAAAACATACAATAATATTCTGCATGTTGAAAGGAATTTTATATATAATTTCAATATACGTTTAAAAGAAATTTTGAGAAATAGTATAGATATACTTACTACATTAGAAATTTGCTTTATTGAATGAGTTACAATGTCTGGAGGATTTGTTTTACGATGCTCACATGCTTATTAAATTGCGAATAAGGCATATGCTGCCATTGTCTAGAACAAAAATCTCGACTTTTTATACAGTCATCAATCTCACCATAACGATATGCCATGTTTTACAGTGTACTGCTGCTAAAAACAGGCATATGCATAAACACATGTAGCCACATGGCCCTGCACGCATGCATTCATACAGGGAAAAGCAACTTTACCGCCCATTAACACACAGAAATTCACACTGTGGAATTACCTATGCCATTCAGACTTCTGGACTGAGACACTGCTCAAGATTAGTGCCAAGAAAAAAGATTTAGTATTTTTATAAAACATTTACCATTTTCTGCATAAGCTATGAAAGGCCATGTTTATATATTCATAAGTAATTTTCTCAAAATAAGTTGCACATTTTTGTGCAGCCACAAACCTGACTGTATTTTTTGCTATTTTAATTGACAGACCATCTGATGTTTACATCTCATCTTGTATTTTCACTTCTACTGCTCCAACAAGGTTTAACTTGGTTAAAAAAAGCTATGGTAATGTCCTGACCCCTAAAACACACATAGCTTTATCATTTTTTTCTAAACATATAGTAAAGCACAAAAAAGTCAAATCCCTGGCTGATTTTGATTTAAAATTATTTTTAACCAAGAAGTTTGTTTCTGAAAAGAAATAAAAGATAATTAAACAATGTAAAACAAGTAAAAATAAATTAATTTTGCTGTTTTTATTTACAATTACTTTATGACAATTTAAAAAATATTTATACCTTTTTTATAATCAGTGAAAAAAAATATTTATTTGGGCTTACTGGGTTCTACTGGTATTTTGAAAATGTATCTTTGGTAATGTTATGTGTGACGTTGGAAAGCCTCCTTGCCATCACCCTAATCTTTAGCTGCCTCCACAGATTCTCTATCACAGTCAAGTCAGGACTCTATCTGGGCCGCTCCAAAAAGTTCATATTACTTCCACTTAGAAGAAAACATGTTGGTAAAATTAAAAGACGATTTTAAACCTAAATCTTAGTATGGAAAATTTTGGGCTTAATTGAATCAAAGCAACAACAGAGTCAAGTGAGGAATTTCAAAAAATCATGGACAAAAATATTTTGTCATTCTTGGCTTCCACTGTTTCAGGAATCTGGTAACATACAGTTTACATATATTTTTTAAAATACGCTTTAATTTTCTTTTTTGGACTGACATAAAACTATTAAATGTTTTGTTTTAGCTCAGCTAGGATTAGCAGAATTTGTTATTTTTGCTATATGTCAGAATAATTACAGAGAATAATTTTTAAGAATTTGTTCTTCTGATTCAAAAGTAATAATAACCTTTTATTTATCCAGATTAAACCTTAACAAGATTTTAAATCTCTTTTCCACGAGGGACCTGGCAAGATAGCAGCACCATTTACAAGTAACTAATATTAGATTCATACAGTGACGTACATTCATATAGTTTTGAAAGTATAAGGTTTCATACATTAACATTACTATGCCTTTATACTGTTTGAAAAAAGCCTAGATCAGGTGTAATCAAATATAAAGGTCTACCACAACACTTTTCAAATAGTCAAAGGTCCATTTTGGTCAAGTCACAAGTCAGAATACTCTCATATTTAAAACAAAATGTTCTTTCATTCAAAAAAAAAAAAAACACACATACATATTGAATAAAATGTCATTTTCATTTCAACACCAGAGGTGTCAGGTCAAATACAAAAGCCGCAACACAAATACAAGAGCCGCAACACAAATACAAGAGCAAATACAAATGCCGCAACGCAAATACAAAAGCCGCAACGCAAATACAAGAGCCGCAACGCAAATACAAGAGCCGCAACGCAAATACAAGTGCCGCAACAAGTGCCGCAACGCAAATACAAAAGCCGCAACACAAATACAAAAGCACAACGGAAGTCACGCAACCTGCAACAGAAGTAACCGTGCCTGTTGAATGAAACAACGGGAAGAGAAGCTTTGCTTGCTAACATCAGACAAATCTTGCCCGTTTGATAAGTGAAACGCTTCTTTTTGATAATCAGTCACACTGATTGGAACTATGAGTCTACAGTGAGCTTTGACTTTGTTGCGTAAGTTAACTTACGCAGTTACAACTGCGGTCAAGTGAGCTGACAGTCAGAAATACCAGCCAGCCGACACTAGCTCCCTCTTAAAAATTAGCTTCGCGCATACAACGTGCATTACGGTAATGGAGCAGAAAGGACCCGATCCTGGCGACGGTTGAGAAAATAAGAGGAAAACAGGAAAGTAACCTTTAGAACATTTAGATTAATGACATTTTTACAACTTTCACATAAATGTTTTAGGTAAAAAAAAATGTATATTTAATAAGTTTACTGTTCATTTTTGGAAAAATAACGGGTCAAAGCATCTACTAATGCTCAACCAGTATATGCTTTTGTTGCTTTTAATTGTGGTTATAGGATAGGTGACCCTTTACTATAATCTGAAGAGATTGTGTTGTCACCTCTCATGGTTTTGGAGAAATAAAATTCTGAAAGTGCGACAAAAGCGTATACTGGTTGAGCATTAGTAGATACTTTGACCCGTTATTTCAGCCCCGTCACATTATCTCTTGATTGCCTGCAATTAGCAAAGCCATGTGGGCTTGCAATAAAAGTTTAAATATTTAACGTTTTATGATTTTTTTTCCCCATTGAAATGGAAATGGAAAATGGAAAATCTTAAAAATTCTGCAAACGTTTGTGCTGTTTCACAGCTAACTACTTCCATATACTTTAAGCTAGAAACTCAATTTAACTTTTAAACTTTTAAATTCACAAGCCATTAGACCATCTTCAAATAATTCATCTTTTTGATTTATGTTTCGGTTTTTCTAATATCGCAATTTAAGTTTTATGCAACTTTTTTGAGGTTTTCATTTTTACAATGTAATCAGATGGTGGAATTCGACAATGGTTAGAGTGCACACTCTTAAGTTTTTGAATTTGGTCCGGGGGACCGAACAAATTTTTCATACTCACTAAAGTTTCATTTTCCTACACAAATTATGTATCAAAACATAGTTTTTTTTTTTTTTCCTGGATTCAGAAAATATGACTCTCATTGATGTGGGACTTCAAGATTTCTGGCAAAGCACCCCAAAGCACTTTAAAGTCAACACGTCCTGAATTGGCCAGCAGTGTTTTCAAATATTCGTCTCTCCTGAACTGTTTGATTTAGAGTAATAAGCCTTGTGCGATTTATCCTGAGACCCTTCTGGCGCTCATACTTATACTTTACAAAAATTATTTTGATACCTTATACTGTTTTGTCATAAAGGTTTGTTTCAGAGTGCCATCTCTTTCCTTCACTCACTCACCTTCAAATGAAAAACTTTCAAAATTATCAACTTTTTTACATCATCACACCTCCCAGACAGATATTGCACATAAGTAAACAACTCTATATGTATAGAATTCATTCGAGAGGGGTTAGAAACCTCCATTAAACCAGGTACAAACTTTCATCATATTCAGGAAGAAACTTCTATCGGTACCAGGTACAAGTCTCCAATAGAACCAGGAAGAAACCTCTATCAGAACCAGGTACAAGCCATCATCAGAACCAGGAAGAAATATCACTCCTTGTGTTGGAGCTCCATCTTTGGTTTAGTGTAAATGTAATGAAACTTAGTTTATCAGTTCCATTCATTACTCTTTGACTTTTGATAAGTGACCATCTTTATTGGTCCCAAGGACCAACAAAATGGTAGTCATTTTGTGTTACGTAGGTACTTAAACGGCTTGCACTGCTGTTCCAACATCTAGAAAACAGTGATTAATCATAAAGGGCAATTTAATAGACTGTTGTGAGCATTATAGATGGACTGTTAATGTTAGCCAGCATGCTAGTGATAGCCCACAGGCTAAGGTTAGCATTCTAGCTAATATTTGGATTTTAACTAATGTTTACTTATAAAGTTAACTTGACATTCTGAAGGGATTGAGTTAATGTTAGCCAACTAACATTAACTAGTGTTAGCCAACAGGCTATTGTTAGCATTTTAGCTAGCATTAGCTTTTTATCCAATTTTAGCTTATATATTGCTGTTATAATACTCTCCTCTCTATCTGTCTGTCCTCTGTCTCTTTATCTCTTCTCTGACTATCTGAGCTCGTTTTCTCTGTCTTGCATTTCAACAAATGTGCTTCCACTTATTTCTACTTCTAATTTTTAGCTTATTTATGTATTTCTTCAGCTTATCCGCTGGCAGTTCTTTCATGTTCTAAAATTGATGCCATTTGTTAATATTTTAACATGTTTTTTAGCACAGACCTTGGCTTCTTAGGCTATATTTTTCCTTAATTTTATGCTATTTCAGCTCATCTACTGGCAGGTCCTTCTTGCGTTTTTAGAGTTTTTGTCTGTTCTTACATTTCAACAACTGTTTGAACGGTTACTTAATCATTTCATGCAATTTGTTTCTAAATGTTGTGCTCCTTCCGCTTATCTCCTTGCAGTCCTTGCTTGCATTTTATAAGTCTGTCAGTTATTACATTACAATAATTTTTTGGTGTAAAAAGTAAGTTTGAAGATTAGCTTGTTTTAAGCTGGTAGTCTTCCTGTTTAAGTGGATCAGCTGACAGCTTTTCTTTTGTAACATTTCTGCTAATTCATTACATCTGAGCTATTTTTCTGCAGTTGACTATAGCTCCTTTCTCACAGTTTTCAGCTTAAGAATTCAGCATTAACACTGCATTTTCGCAGGAAATGTAAATATTTCTAGTTAATATTAAGATCAGAATTCATAAACAGTGTTGAATTTTATACTATTCCAGACTTTCAAAGAGATCGGCATATCAGCCACAGTCCCCTTCTTCAGAGTCTCAAAATCCAGCAATTGAGAGAGCAAATAAAAAGCTGCTGAGCAGATTTTTCAAGAAAGTCGAGCACACACTGCCAACTGTTGTGTGGACATTGGGTCGCGTTTCTGCTGACAGTGGGTTGACAGTATCTTATCTACTCAAAAATACAGTTTTGTTGACTCGCGGTACAGAAATGTCTCCACGCAATGTATGTTTTACTTGCGAGTTTAAATTTCCTCACTTGTATCGCGTTTATGCGCTCGGTGTTTGCTGTGTGCATGCTGCCCATGATTTGAGACTAAAGAAATGCAATAATCCCAACTGTGAAGTAAGGAGTGGCAACATCATGTTGTGTGGGTGTGCTTTACTTAGTGAGGGACTGATACACCTCACAGAAAAGATGTCATTATTAGGTGTGATCATTATCTGTAAATATTACCGCAACATCTCAAGACATCAGACAGGAAGTTAAAACTAGGGCTGAAATGGGTCTCCCCAATGGACAATGACCTAAAGAATACCTACAAATTTGTTGCAGAGCGGCTCAATGACAACCAATTCAGTGTTTTGGAGTGACACTCACGAAAGCCTGACATTAAATACCATATAGAAATTGTAGGAAGAAGAGTGACAAACGTGACTGTTACATAGCTCAGCAGGAAGAATTGGCCAAAATTCTAGCTTGTATAAAGGCAGTTCTACCAAATTCAAAGGAAATGTAGATGTTCTCCTCTGCATTTGAAAAAAAAAACATCTGTCTCATTATTCATTCATTGATCAAATACAAATAATATAGATAATCCTAAATGACCAAAAACAGGAATGTTTTTGGTCATTTAGGACCCGAACCCCCTAACCCTAACCCCCTAACCCTAACCCTTTTATGGTAAATAAAACATGTCTTTCTGATTAATGTGTGTAAACATCTGGTTTCAACTGTACCTATTTTTTTTTATTAAATTCTGTTTTGATATTTGAACACCCATGTAATTTCTATGAGCGAGATTACAGGGAGCAAGCAAAAGCTCGTCAAGTGCATAATGACAAGCGGACAGATATTGTGTAGTAAGAAATCCCAGTGGTCACATTGTGAGTGTTGTTAATGTTTCGCTAATGTGTGCATGACTGAGACGGGGGGTGAATGAGAGTAGTGCTGCGAGCAAACGCTGCACACCTGGCACTCTGCCCAGCAGTTGTTGTGCCGTACTCTTGTTTCTGTCACCAGTGAGTGTTTCACAGGCCTTCCAATCAATTGGCATGCAGCCCCCCAAAACAGAACTTGGCACTGGACTCACCCAACTATTGTGCATGCTGGTCAGTACTTAGAGAATACTGCTCATCACTCATGTCACTTTCCAATTTCTCCTTTTTAATAACAGGAAAGATATTAAACATATTTTACATTATTAGCCTGGAAGTTTTTAAAAGGAGGATTCCTACTCTACAGTAACTTATTGTGGAATTATTTGCAGACAGTTTTAAGCCAAGGGTGTGTCCTTTTGTATGTATTTTGTTGTCATGTAACGTAATCAGAGCTTATGGCCTAGTGAATAAAGAGAACCACTTAGGTTGGCTAACGAACACTCCAAGTGAAGGGAACGAGAAGACAGTAGTGAGATTAAGTCGTTAGTCCTTTTGATAAAATTTTGGACACTGATTTCTCTCACTATGAATAAACTGAAGATAAATAATCCCCAATAGAAAACTTAAAGATGGATGGGTCATTGCCTCGGCAACATGCCACTGCATCAGCCTCTGCGTGTCGCCAAGTGTTCCCCAACTAATCAAGGGCAGCCTGCTTCTCACCGTCTCCTTTTCGGCCTGCCAACAGATTCATCACCAGCTGGGTTAAACAGGAATAAAAACACATTAGTGTCACGTTAGACTGATAGAACGAAGTTCCTCGATGGCCACTGCACAATGGTAAAAGTCTGAATGCGTATTGATTTGTGCTACATAAATCTTGTTTTCTGTCTGGGCCAGTGCATCAGCAGTGACCCCCGGTGTTAACAAACATTGCTGAGGCTCTCAGCTGGTGTGTGAGCCAAACAACGCCCATGCATTGCGATAGCTATGCCGTGTCTTGTCATTTCTCAGCCCGCATGGCTTTGCTAATTGCAGGCGATCAAGAGATAATATGATGGGGCTAAAAGAGGTGGTGGGATTCTTGCGGTTTTTGGCTCTAACAAGGAGGTTTGAGGCTCTTGCAGCCAAAATATATCAACAGTGGATGAGAATTGGTCAGCAGGGGTCTGTGAGTTACAACCTGGATTAATTGGCATAAGGGGATCCAGCCTTGCTAGTGCCAGATCACATTAAGATGGGGAGTTTTGACTCAGTAAACTTTCACAAAGGCAAGCCCCTTGTTTCTACTGGCATATGACACTATTGCATTGAACCTTCTATCTTGTTTAATCCAAGGCTGAAAATGCTTTCACTGCAAGTGAAAAAGTTTATATGTACAAAAAAAATATTTAAGTCTTATTTAAAAGATGACTGTTAGCCTATGCTGAACCGAATGTACAAAGGCAAACAAGGTGCTGGTTGAACAATACAAAGACCGTTATACTTTGCAACTCCTTCATGGCTACCCTTTCCTTTGTTTGTTTTAATAAATCACGGAGACATCAGGTGTTAAATTGGTCAATATTTCAGTAGTATATGAAGTCCGTTTGTTTGTGGGTTTGTAAGAATACTATTGAAAAAAGTAATTGCATTATTACAGGTGCCATCATCATCATTTATCTCTCTGACATTTAAGGACTTGCTGAATGCCAAACTGCTCCTCTGAGATGGAAGCTTGATTCTACATGATCTTCAAACACTTTTAATTTGAAAATCTTTAAATTCTAATGAGACACATCAGGAAACTTTAAGCTTAATAGAGGTTTGGAATGATGCATCCATAACAGATAAAGTCATTTCAACAAGTCCAGTTGTATAGTGTCTTGGTAAAGTATTCATATTTTTTGATGATTTTTCCATTTTGTCACATTACAAATACATAGTTCAATGTATTACATTAGGAAAAGACCACCATAAAGTAGTGCATAATTGTGAAATGGAAGAAAAATAATGAGGCATTTTTTTTGCAAACAAAAAAGTGTGGTGATACATATGTATTCAGCCCCAATGGGTCAATGCTTTGTAGAACCACCTTTTATTGCAATTACAGCTGTTGGTCCTTTCGGGTATTTCTTTACTAGCTTTAAAACCTCGAGACTAAACAGTTTGCTATTTTTTCTTCGTAAAATAGCTCAAGCTCGGTTAGATTAGATGGAGAGCATATGTGAAACAGCAATTATCAAATTTTGCCAAGATGCTAAATTAAATGTAGGTATGGACTTTGACTGGGCCCATCTAGAACATAAAATGCTTTTGGCTGCATATGTAGGGTCATTGATATGCTAGAAGGTGAACGTCCGCCTCAGTGTGAAGTCTTTTCCGGTTGTTATAGGTTTTCTTTAAGGATTGCACCGTACTAGGCTTCAGCCATCTTCTCATCAACTCAGACCAGCTTCCCTAGAAATGAAGAAAAATGTCCCCACAGCTTGATGCTACCAGCACTATAGTATACCCTGTGTTCTAGGTGAAGTGTACTATGAGTATAGGCCAAACAATTTAGTTTTGGTCACATCTGACCAGATAACCTTCTTCAACATGTTTGCTGCATCTCCTACATGAGTAAACTTATAATGAGACTTTTTATAGCTTTATTTAAATATCGTTCTTCCTGCCATTCCTTTTCATAAAGGCTAGCTTTATGTAAGCAACCAATAGTTGTCGACAGATTTCCCAGCTGAGCAGTGGATCCATAGCTTCTTCAGAGCTACCCAGTTTCTCAGTTTACCTGGGCAGATATGTCTTGGTAGGTTTACAGTTGTGCCATAATCTTTCAATTTTTGGATTATGGATTGAACAGTGCTCTGTGAGATGTTCAAAGCCTGGGATATTGTTTGATAATCTCAAACTACTTTAAAAACCTCTTCACAACTTTATCTCTGATTGTACCTGCTGTGTTCCTCACTCTTCATGATGCTGTTTGTTCACTAATGTTCTCTAACAAACCTCTGTGGTCCTCACTGAACAGCTGGGTTTATACAGAAATTAAATTACAGGTTAATGCTGTTTACCAGTTATGTGACTTCTGACAGCAACTGGTTACAATGGAATTTTTTAGGGATTTCAGAGTAAACTACTCATCAGAATTTTATATTTGGAAACCATGTATCACTTAAAAGCCATAAATGTTTGTGTATTCTCCTGGCAAAGATTAATCAGTGCACTTGCTGAGAAGCTGGACTCTTTGTGGTTGTGTTTGTTTTCTGAGTGGGAAGGTGGAGAAACTTTAAAGCATAGGGGATAACAAAATTAAACAACCAGATATAGAAAAAATGGGGGTTGGCACATACCTGGAGGCCTCCACACCAGTGCTCACCCTGCTGCCAGGCACGCTACACACACCAGAGACCTTATTTACCCATCAGCCCAGAAGAGGCCTGGGCTCTAGATCCTATTTACTCAGAGCCTGGGCAACCATCAGGTGCTAAGGGGATCTGGCCAGCAGCAAAAGCAAATACTCTAGATCAAAAGCAACCTAGGAGGAAGAAAGAGGTATGCAGCCAAAGCCTTGGTCAAGTGATAATGTTTACTCTTTGGTTTGAAGGGCTGTAGATAGACTCCGTTTGGAAAACTCCAAATTGACACCCCCACCCTTACCCTCCACCCTCTTTAAAGGAAGAAAAAGAATCTGATGGTTACCACTGTTTCATATCCATACGTTTGGAGCACCTGCGGTAATGTGGGCTCCTCTTGTCTCTTAAACCAGCACTGCCACTGGTCTTCAGGATCAGACATGGTGTCGGGGGAAAGAGAGATGAAGACGGAAAAAAAGCCCAGTTAATGACTAGCTCTTATGCATCAGTGCACTTACTAATGAGCTTCCAGGGAGAGGCTGGCAAAGCCGGAGCGAAGGCTGAGCCGGGATGTGAGAGGCCTGGGCCATCACTTCCCCGCTGTGATCCCTGCCTTCCCACTCACAAGGAGCCCCGGCTTCCAGCCACTAATGAGTGTTAGAGGGAGAGTCCAAGCCTGCGTCCACCTGCCAGCCTTCAGAGCCCAGCCTGCTGCAAGACAGTAGGGGTCAGACGCATTCCTGAGCTCTTAATAATTTACATCATATTGATTTCCTCATTGTTAGACACTCTCACCTGCACAGGCTCTAACTTTCTTTTGCAGGCTTTCTCTCTCTGAAATAAGCTCATTCCACCAGAGAGAGCTGTTAGAATGATACAACAGCATGCAGCTTTGCCCTGGTAGAAAACCAGTTAAAGACAACGTTCAATTTAATAGATTGCAGATGGTATCTGTGTCAATGGGGAAAGCAGGCAGTTTAACTTATAAACTGCTGGATCATGGGGCGAGAAAATGGTAGATTTGTTAACAGAATAGCTCCTATGCACAAAGTACTGTTGGTTAAAATACTGTTCAACTTAAAATGCTAAATACAAAGGCATCAACTATCCCTCATTTGCATTTTGCACCATTAATTTTAACCTAAAAAATGGACAAAGCACATAATAAACCCAAGAAAGTTCAAATCAAAAGGTACAAAAATGCAAGAATGAAAATAAATTATGCAGTTTGCATTCTATTTAACCTCTAATAACACTAGGAAAGGAGAACATTAGTATTCTTCCTTTGTCAATATAATGATCTTTTTACTTGATCCTTTAAATATTTATCACCTTAGAACATAAGGTTCTCTTCACACTGATTCATAATTCAAATTATGTAAATGATACATAGGTATAGCATCATCGACCTCCTCACAAGAACAACTTTCTATCTTGAATGTCTCACTTAAGAATGACTTCTAACACCCTTCAGCTCTGAGTAGCTCAAAAACATTCAATCTGCTCTGTAACACAGACCTTTGGAATATAGGAATGATATTGGAGATAATGATGACACTGGTGCAAATATTCACATTTTTCACATTTGCATTTTTTCAATGCACGTCATCCTCTATGGCTCTTTAGTGTACTGAGATAACCTTTCAGAGAAACATTTCACATGTTTTGGGCATGGCACTGATAATCACTTTAATACGAAATGCATCGATTTGAGGAAGACTAATTTCAAACTCTTCTTTCTTGCATCTCTTTGCAGACCATCCATCCATCCATTGTCTTTCGTTTTTCCGGGGTCGGGTCGCGGGGGCAGCGGCCTAAGCAGAGCAAACTCTTTACAGACCATTTTATAAAAATGTATCCATAATATTATGCTTGACAGGACACCTTGAAGCTTTATCATTCTTGTATAAGTTACAAATGACTCTGGGGTTGGTATTAGATTGCTGCTTATTAGATTCACTGTTTTTACAAGCCTACCAAGGACCTGTTCTGTTCTTTGTGATATAAAGAATGAGATGTCGGCCATATAATCAGATGTTTTCTTGATGCAAAATGTCAAAATATTTGTGAAGGCGACAGGACTTTTTTGCCTTTTTTGTTTATCAAATAATGTGATAATTAGTTTCAGGCCATGTGTAATGATTGACAATGTCTGCAACCTAAATGTTGTAAAATATATGAACTGTAACTGCAATAACTTAAGTAAAAAAGTTGAAGATTTTTAAGGTAATGAAGTTAAATAGTTCATAAAAATGTCCTGACATCAAATAAAAACACTGACCACTCATGGTGTTGCCTCCTTGGTTATAGCTTGAGCAACACTGCCCTCTTCTGTTTTCCATAATTTCCCAGAATATTATGTGAGCAGGAGTGTCGTTTAATCAACACTATTTAAAATAACAGCCTTTACACAGCTTACATGGGAAAGTAAAATCAACCCTTGCATTTGAGCCCAACCAGCATTGTTCACTGTTTTATAGGTTAATCTTAATGACTTGGAATATTATTGAAAACTTTATTCTTTTCAGTAACTCAATTAAATAAGTGACACATATTATATAGATTAATTACACACAGACTGATGTTTTTAAGCATTTTGTGTCAATTATGATATTTTTTTACTTAAAGGTAATGAAAACAAGAGATTGCATTTCTTTTATTAGAAGACACACACACACACAGATAGATGTGTCTTGGGAGGTAAATCAGAATCAGCTTTATACAACTGATTTATGTGTTCAAACAAGGAATTTGACTTCAGTTTCACACACTCGGCCTACAAACATTAAGTATAAATATATGAACTTCAGAGAATGTTAAAAGAGTAAAAATAACAATATATACATGTATTTGGATGTCAGTCAGTCATTTTCTACTGCTTATTCCATAGTGGGTCGCAGGGGAGCTGGTACCTATCTCCAGCAGTCTATGGGCGAGAGGCAGGGTACACCCTGGACAGGTTGCCAGTCCATTGCAGGGCAACACACAAACAACCATGCACACACTTATTCATACACCTAAGGGCAATTTAGAGACAATTTAACCTAACAGGCATGTCTTTGGACTGTGGGAGGAAGCCGGAGTACCCGGTGAAAACCCACGCATGTACAGGGAGAGCATGCAAACTCCATGCAGAAAGACGCCCGGCTGGGAATCGAACCCAGGCCCTTCTTGCTGCAAGGCAACAGTGCTACAAACTTCGCCACCGTGCAGTCCGTATTTGGATGTATACCCAATATTTATTTATTTTTTCTCATAGTGCTTGCTTATTTTGTTTCATAGAATAGTAGCTTTGGCTGTAAGGTGTTTATTGTGTTCATTAGAGAGACTGCCTGGAAGAAACTGTCTCTGAGGGGGCTGGTTTTTGGGTGTGGCCGGATGGTCTATGGCGTGAGGAGCATCTGGTCCTTATGCATAGGTCCCCAGAAAGGATGGTTCCTAGGAACCACAAGTGATCTACAGTAGGCACAGTGATGTTAAGGATGATGATGTGAGGGAGTTTCGGGGGTGTTCTCTGGAAGTCCACCATCATCTTCACACATTTGGGGGGGGGTCAGTTCTCGGTAGTTCTGACCTTTATGTATGACCTTTACGTTCCTTCTCTGCACTGTTTACATATCTGCAATATGCAGTTTAAGTAAACGTTTTTTTATGTACTGTGCCATTTTGCGTAAGTATTTGGATTATTACGTCATGTGGCTTTTGTTTGGAAACACTTTTAGTTTGTTGTGCAATACATGAGCACTGGTTGTTTCTTTCATTGTTATACAGTTATACATTTGTGTAAAGTTACCATCCACATAAGTTACAGTTTTGCATTTGTCAGGCTGATTATCTGCCTTGGGGTTTCCTCCAGCTGGGACTGCATCATTACATTAGAACTGAAGAATAGCTTACGCACAAAAAAAGATACATAGTGTCTGTTTGCAATTAACCACCACTTCTATTGTGGAGAATTGTCTATGAAATGGATACAGTGCAGACACATAAATTTACCCCCAAAGGAACAATTGTTTCACAATTTTCTGAAGGCGTAGATCAATATAAAACTGATAAATTAATGAAAATAAAACAGCAGTAATTTGAAGATTCAGAAGTGAAATGGTATCTTGAGAGAATGCTGAAAATATACTAAAACCCTTGCAGCTCAAGCTACAAAATTCAACATAACAAACACTGTACAGTTATGATATCAGTGTGACTCATTTATGATAACAATGTTTAAAAATAAAAGTGAACAAGTGTAAGCAGGTGGCAGATTTTTTCATCCAGGAATGAAAAATAGAATGATCACAGATAACACATTTCTTCTAAAGAGCTCAAGACAACCAGCTTCTAGAACAGAAACTGTAGAATTCCAGCTTTTTATATCTATTCTCTATTCTCTGCTGCATGAAAGCTCAGAGACAAAGAAGATATATATTTTTTTTTTTACACATTTGTCTTCTGGAATATTTTAAAACCAGAAGACCACTGTTTATGATTCAGGATTTAGAATGAGCTGATGCTCAGGCTTTCCTGACAAATCCATGTTTATTTATATAGCTCCATTCATACAGAGGGCAATCCAAAGTGTTTTACAGAAAATAAAAGGAAAAACAAAAGAAAATTTTGGTTTTTGAAGAAAACAGACCTTTATATGTCAAACATTTAAATGCATTGCATAAAATAAGCAAATGTTAAAATGCAGATTTAAAAGAAAAAATATATTTTTTGTTCAATTTTAAATATATATCCAAAGGCAATTCTTATCTTTTAACTCAGACTTAAATCACTTATCAGTGAGCAGACAAACAGTTCATTAGCCATATGGTTTGATCAAATTCGGCTTTAAATAAAAATGTATTTAGTCCTGATTTAAAGGAGCAAACAGTTTCTGCACATCTCAGGTTTTCAGGAAGTTCCAGAACTAAGGAGCATAGAAACCAGACGCTGCCTCACATTGCTGAGAAAGAGCATTAGCTTAATCAATCAGCTACAAAAAGTAGTTTTTAGTGTAGAATTGTAGCATTTTACCTGCAAAACTTTCCAAACCTGCAAAAAGGGAAACGTTTAATGCAATCTTCTCTTGCTCTCGGTGGAAGACACACGCGTTTTCTCTCCCTCCCTCCCTGATGATCCCTGCTTCTGCTTTTTGTCTGTATTTTTCTCAGAGCCTCGCTTTGCATATCTTCCAAACTTGTAAATTATGGATTTGGTCAGCTGGACTCTCAACGTAATTGATCAAATTTNTTCTCTCCCTCCCTCCCTGCTGATCCCTGCTTCTGCTTTTTGTCTGTATTTTTCTCAGAGCCTCGCTTTGCATATCTTCCAAACTTGTAAATTATGGATTTGGTCAGCTGGACTCTCAACGTAATTGATCAAATTTTTTTTCGATACGAAGACAGGGTAAAGGAGACACTCTTGTCCAGACGGGGCGTTCTTCTCTGGAAACACAATGGATTCTTGGCAGCAGTGGAAGATTGTGTGCCTGACTACGATGTCGGTCGCGGACGTAGAAAATGTGTACATGGACTTTTGATAACAGGATTTCTGCTTTTTGGAGTTGCTTGTTACCTGGCTTATTGAGTGATTCGCAAAACGTAGGCGGCTGTTCAAAGCATTCCAAAGCTGCCTGCAATGTTGGATGGAGTCTGTAGAGCAATCAACACTCAGACTGAAATGTTAAGAGAACAGAATCACAAGCTGGACACGATTCTTGAACAGAATCACAGCCTGGCAGCGGTTGGAAACAGAGGTTAAAGTAAAATCTTGGAGAGGTTGTATGCTCCAGATCTGTGGAAAATACCAGAAATTTGGCTATTTGGATTCGCAATTGAGACATACCAGTGAAACCCTTAAGGTGGATGGAAATTCACAACTGCCTGAAGCACAACATTTATTGTTTTTCTAAATCTGGCTCCCCAATGTGGCCTTGGCAACTTCTGCTAACTGGCTATCAACAAAATATCTCCTGGATGTTATATAAACACAACGATCTTCCACAGCACTCCCCTACCAGCTGTGTGCTGATAGGATTGATAAAACTTCCACCTCTCTTCTCAAGGACAATGGCGCTTCTATCAGTGTTGACAGTCTAATTCTTGCAAACACACTCAGACCTATATATTCACACCCTCAAGATTCCACCGTACCCTTTCTGAATCTTTACTTATGTGTGTGTTGTTTACCCCTGCTGAAGTTTTTTGTACTATTTTAGACTCTTATTCTCAGCAGAATAGAGTCTGAAATATGATTTTTTTTCCTCCTATCTTACTTTACCTAAATGTGTGATTTCATTACTTTTCATAGATTTCAGATTTCTCAGAAGGATTACCAGCAAAAGAAAAATATTATTAGTATTTGAAAATTTTACTACAGCTGTTTTTACACCAATGACCAGAGATTTTTTGATTTCTTAGAAGGATTCATAGATTTTTAGATTGTATTAAAACAATTTCATACCAGTGAAAACCAAACATTATTAGTATTTAAAAAGTTTGGACCTACCAGTGACCCAGTGACTGTTACTATTTGAAAGATGGACCACAGCTGCCTCATACCAGCGACCTCAAGGATTAATATTATCTTTTTTCTTATAGCAGAGGATGAATTCCTTACCACAGAGGACTTAATTAGCTAATTACCCTATTAGAAAGATTGGATTAGAACCAGCTCTAACCGGTAAACCCCCAATGATTATTAGTGTCATTTGATTTGTTTTTCTGTGTTTGATTTTTTATATCATTGTAATGTTTTTCCTTGTGTACAGCGCTTTGAGTGCTTTGTTGCTAAAAAGCGCTACATAAATAAACTTGACTTGACTTGACAAAGACCAGAGATCACTGTTGGATATGAGTTGGGTTTGTGATATCAGGCAGCACTAAATGAGTGAAAGGTCAAGTTACAATACAGATACACAGGTTTACACTCACCGGCCACTTTATTAGGTACACCTGTCCAACTGCTTGTTAAAGTAAATTTTTAATCAGCTAATCACATGGCAGAAACTCAGTACATTTAGGCATGTAGACATGGTCAAGACAATCTGATGCAGTTCAAACCGAGCAT
>JAHUTJ010075312.1:0-18285 GCA_036250325.1 Characodon lateralis | reverse complement strand
TTTTTTTTTTGTTGTTTAAATAAAGGCAAACCTGTGAGCCTCTTTTGATTTGGATCCCTACTGATTTATATATATATATATATATATATATATATATATATATATATATATATATATATATATATGTATATACTTTCTACAAAAATCTCAGTAATCTATGACTTCCTATTTTATGTGGGTATGATGTGACACAGAGGCCCATTCCTCTTGGCTTCTCTTCAAAATGGGAAAGACAGGAGAAAAAGCCATTCAAGGAGGGTGGATGTGCATTAATCGTCCTTTAAAGGATGTAAAAAGGCTCACTGTTAGAGAACTGCTGCAATGTTTTCAGTGTGACATTTGTACTTTGGTAAAAGATTAATTTACTTAAGAACTTTTACATATTTTTAGCAGGGATGCCAGTAAGTGTGGAAGGTGCTATATTTGAACGGTGCCAGTTCGAAGCAGGCGAGTAACTGTTTTGACCTACCTGTGGACAGTAGAGGAACAAAACAAATACCCACTTTTAGGATTAATAAAGTTTCAAAAGCTAACATCCTATCAGTGCTTCAAATAATTAGAATATGCCCCACTTTTACACGTTGAAGAATCCTTGAACAAGTTGTTCTGCATTAAAATATATTTGTTAAATAAGTATAATGTAATCACTGCTGAAATTTGCAGCCATATTTAGCAAGCATGTGATCATATTAATTTATGCCAAGAACTATTCCCTGAAAAAGAATCCCCACTGGGTTTCTATTCTTTTTTTTTTTTTTTTTTAAACCACCATGTGTTTGCAGGATCTACTATAATGAATTCTACACCCCATGGAGCAGTAAACACAGAAGACTGCATCTCTGGTGAGCTCTATGACCAGGCCTTGACTGAGGATCACAAATGACCTCGCTGCATTGTTTCATCTGAATTACAGCCCTGGACAATAACGTAAAAACCAAGAGAGAATATGGCTGAGCTGAAGAATTATGATCGAGGGCTATCCAAGACCACCAACATCTTGTTTTATGGTTGTATCGATCACTGTTATGTCCTGGTTCCTGAATGTATACAGATAAGACCTTGGTAATTTGATGTGTGAGAGGTTGCTATAAAAGGCACAGAGTTACCCAGTCAGCTTCAACTGGTGCCAAAAGCAAGTACGTGGAAGAAGATGCTCTAGTCAGATGGGACCTAAATGTTACTTCTTGGTCAAAATGCAAAACACCACAGGTACATTAAATTTCAGTAAGACACATATAGATCATTTCACAGAGAGTGAATTATCTCAAGCCTTTATTTCTTTTAATTTTTATATTTCTGGTTTATAGATAACCAAAAATTTAGTGTATTAGAAAATTAGAATATTGCATAAAATAAATTTAAAAAATGATTCTTCCATAAATTACCATGGACATCCATAGATTGTGTGTTACTATACAGTAATAACTCACTGTTTGATAGGCATTGAAGCAGTACAATTGGAGCACATGCTACATACACAGAGAGTGCACTGCTGGTTGATGTTTCTCAAAGTAGCACAGTATGACAGCCATTTCTCAGCTAACCTAGGAGTCAGTTGGCATAAAAGCTGAATTTCCCAGAAAGCAACGACAGGCTATTAGTTACGCTTTAAACCGAATTTTGTGCCACCTGCTGCTTTTGTGCATATGTATGTGCGTTTTTAATTAAGAGATTCACCCCTGCTGACAAAAAAAATAAAAATCTGAGCTTTAGCTCGTTAAGTATTTTCAGGCACCAGATAGTTTGTATTGAGGATTTAGATCCTGTGCTGCACAAATAAAATAACAAGCATTTTTCATTGAACAAAGCTGAAACAACGTTTAATGTCAGATACTCTTTCCACCTCTTTCCATTCATCTCTAGTCAGCACTTGGGTGCAGGACTGGGAAAAAGGGATATATTATAAGGTATATTAAAAAGTATGCTTCTCATGTTGTCACATCTAAGAGGTTTACTTGGCACCAAACACCTCTTGACAGAAGATGTAAATAACACCTATACGTATTGCTGCTTTGCGCACTATTAGTAATTTTCTCTTTCAGTCTTTCATATGTTGACGTTGTTGAGGAACCTTATCTCTTCAACACTGCTTCACTTTGACGGCATGGATTTCTGCAGATATCTCTTAAAGTCACACTACAACATTTTAATCAAGATAAGGTCTGGACTGGCTATTGCAAAATGTTAATTCATAACCTTTCTAGTCATTTTGTTCTAGATTCAGTGTTGTGATTGACATTGTTGTCCTGTTTTAGGTTTTATTACCCACCTCTAGCCAAGCTATCGGACAGATGGCCTCACATTTGACATAAAAATATTTTGGTAAACATAGTTTATGGTCGACTTAATGAACACAAGGTTCATCGGTCCTGTGGTGCAAAACAAGTTCCAACCATCATCCCTCCACCACCATGTTAGACAGTTGGTCAGAGAAGTTTGTGCATTATGGTCTACCATATCTACGTTGGTGTCACCTGTTCAAAGGACATTGTTTCAGACGTCTTCTAGGTCATTCAAATGCAACTTTCCGAATACAAGTCATGCTGACATATTTCTTATAGAAAGAAGAGGCTTACCCTAGGCAGCCCTTCCAAACAAGACAGAGTTGTTCAATCTTTATCTAATTGTATTGACAATAGAATTAACATTTACCATGTTAGCTGAGCACTGTAGAGTTCAAGATGGAGGTTTTGAGGTTTTGTAATTTCGATAAAAATTGCATATTCTGATCAGGAATGAATTTGCTGTTATGTCAGCTGTCTTGAATTCTACTTGTGATTAATCTTCTTTCACAATGATATATTATGATGTAGTGACTGACCAAATGCAGGCAGGGGGCAGGCAGGATCAAGAAGGATTTACCAAAAGGAAAATACAAACTAAGAAGGACCTTAGAGCAACAACGAGGAGGGAAAAACAGAGAGCAAAACCAGTGAGAAATATGGATGGTAACAAGAGGACCTGACAATGACTAAAAGCAAAACAAAAGCATAAAACAGAGGGTGGCAATTACTAGGAACATGTGAGCCTGATTACACTAATGTAGAACAGCTGTGAGAGACACAGGACCTTACTGCAACACAAGGATGAATGAGGATAAACAATTTGTGGGCATAAGTGTAAAAACACATCTTCCTCAAAACAAGACACCACAAAGGATATCAGCTTAAATCTGTGGCTGTTTTTGTAAGTAGTGAAGGTTTGAAACATTACCCAGAAGCTCCATGGCATCATCCTCGTCCTCAATGTCTTCTTCTACAACAGAGGAAGCAGGACTGTTGACCGAGTCAAAGGAGTCCTGGGACAACATGGCTGCCAGGAGCTTCTTGTGATGTTGCTGCTGCTCCTTTAGCCCTTTGCTTTTGGTTTCCATCTTCAAGCTAGGGAAGAAAACACAGAATTAGGACAAATCACCTTGGAATTAAACCAAAAAAACATGTATGACATGGTCACTCACCTCTAGAACATATTTAAAAGTTGAATTAGTTGCTTTTGTGAAGCTATAATGTTTTTCCAGCATAATCCTTTGCATCTGAAATCTTCAAGGATTGTTACTATGCAGTGTCAGCATTTCTAATGAAAAACAAAATGTTGCTTTTGCCTCGACTGGGCGTGTATTTACGTGACTGCAGTCTTCCTGAAGGTAAAATATCAGTAAATTTAAGTGTCAGGCAGGTGGAGAGCACCTTATTATAAATGGCTTGTGGATAGAAGATCCACAGCTTACAACTAACAAACAACACTTTCAAAAGGGGAAGCAAGCTGAAGTTATTTGTGCTGAATGCATAATGCTGTAGTTGTTAGTTAGCATAGAAAAAACCAGTGGTGCCTTCACTGGGGTGAAGGATCCAGTGGAGGCAAAGGCCGCCCCAATATTTTATTATTTTTTTATGAAACTAAAAGTTAACAAGGAGGAAGACAAAGTTGCAACATTTATTTGGTTAGTTTGTCATTCACAATGTGCTACTTTGCAATCTCCATCCATCCAAGTAGAAGTTGTAATATGGCTTTTGGCTTTGACTTTATTTTTAGATTTGTCGCTCTTGGCTTTCCAAATTCAGTTAAGTCTTTGGTTCTAAGATTCTTCATGCTTTTGGTTCTGTACTTCAGTATTTTGTGTGTTTTTACATTCTTTATTTGACTGGTTCCTTGTGTATTCTGTTAATCATGGCAATGGTAACGTCAGTCTGTAGTATTTTGAGTTTCTGTGTATTCCTAGGTATACATTCTCCTAATTCCTTTCAAAACAATTCAATTCAGTTTATTTATGTAGTGCCAATTCACAACACATATCTTTTCGAATCTCGAATGTTTACTATGTTTTGATAGTGTTATTTCTCAATTTCCCATACTCCCCGATTTACCCATTACCTTCCCTCAGTTTTTCAGCTTCCTGTACTCCTTAGCTGTCGCTCATTTGTGTCAGATCCTCCCGTTGTTGCCACCGGCCTTTTTTGTTTTGTCCAATTGCTTCTCCAGTTATTTCTTGTTTTGGGTTTTCCCTGCACCTGTATTTATCAAACTTCTCAGAAATACTCCTCAGAATGCTGATAAGAATGGACTAATGTGTATTAACATTATTGGCACAAAGCCGTGTTTAAAAGTTAGTTATTAAGCATCAGAGTCTCACTTTAAGCAAAATGTAGGACCAAATCTTAAGCATCAGTCTCAGAGCTGATTTACAATATGCTGCTCTGCTGCAAGGCTGATCCTGGATGATGCATTTAGAAAACCCCAGGCAAGGACCGATCACTGAACTGGTTTTCTTAGAAAAAAGCAAGTTAAAATTGTGAAAATCTTAAGTTACACATTTAAAACATCAATGCTTTATTTTTTGTATGAAGAATGTCCAAAATAATCAAATAAATTCATGCAGTAAATTAAAGACAAACAGTTTCCTGTTCCTCCGATAATTTCTTAGTGACAGATTTGAAACAGGTGGTGGTTAACTGAGTTGTGTATAGAAACGCTATATTTAATGATGGGATCCCTGCAGCCATGGATTCTAAGAGGAAGCCCAACTGAAGAGAGGAGGAAACACTAACACTTGTCGAGTTAATTAAAGAAAGACAACAGATAAAAAGGAAAATTCAGTCGCAACTTAACTAGTGCAGACAAAAAAAAATTATGGTCCTGCGTTTGTTCAATATCTGACTGAAAAGAAATGGTGTAATATACTCTTTCCAAAAGGCGCACAGATATATCTGCCTTTAAGTCCAACATAACGTACACTGGTGTGTACGCTCCTGTTTTTACCATTATTTCTTTTGTATTACAGGTCGAAACCTATTTTGAAGACATTACATTAATGAAGAAAGAACATTTATCTCAAATGCAAGGTTTTCTTTTTTCACTTAGTTCTTCTCACGCAAAGACTACGATGATGATTAACCTTTTCAATCATGTTATCCTTCCTGGAAGGTTCGCCCTCTTTTTTGTCTTCTCAGAACCATCACAGGCCCCTAGTGACAACTTCTAACCAACTGAGAAATCTCTGGAGCTGTCTTAAATAACCGTCAGAGTAAGAGTGATTCTCAGCCTTAGAAATTTTGATAACTTGCATTTATACTTAATGCCTGGTTCATACAGCAAGATTTTAAAATTTTAAATTGATTTTCAAAACCTGAGAAACCCTACACATAACGATAACAAATCATAGGTATAAACAGGTTTGGTCCTATAGCGTGTGGTGTCCAGCCACACAGCAAGCACAACAAACCCCATTTGAATAGATTTCACTCACAAACATTCGGAATTCAGACAGAAAATCTTGCGAACCCTCTCAAGATCATACTTGAGTTCAGAGTATTTCCCCTCCTTGTTTCCGTCACCTCGCTTTCTGATTGGCTACACGTCATGTTCAACAGGCATGCTTGTTTGTCCTCAGGGTACACTCCACATGGTAGGATATCGGGCCAAGGCAATCCAACATGTTGAATATCAATGGTTTGAGGTCAGAGCGCCCCTGACGTCCTTTCGATCAGACCAGATTACGCTTAACACACCGTACACAGCAGGAATATCTCAAAACATTATCTTAAGAGCCATCACGATGATCAGGGCAGGTCTGAAGGGGAAGATCAGGGCAAAAATCTGCATTAAAATCCTGCTGTGTAAACCAGGCTGGAAGTTAAGGAGTACATTTCTGGAACTCTTAACACTAAAACTCCACTCTGAGAAGTTTGATAAATATGGGCCCTGAACCTTTGTTTTTTTTTGTACGGTTTGAATTTTCCTAATTTCTGTTTACTTTTTGCTTGTAGGCCCTCCACTTCACCATTCACAACTCTCTGTTGTTAATTTTACTTTACTGATTCCAACAGTCATTTTTTAATCCACAGCTAAAACATGTGATCCTTAGAGACTGCAGCTGTGGAAATGCACCATTCTCAACATAATTCATTTTCATTTGTGTTTCCTTTTAGTGAACCACAAAAACCACGATACATGTTTAAATTACTGGTAATGTTTTTACTTAAACAAAAAAATAAAATTTTCTATTTCTTTTAATTTCTCTTAGTTAAAATGTAGCTACAACTAACTAACAGTTCCTTTACAGTAAAAACACATTTAGTAATTACACTGGAGAAATTAATTTCTATATCCCTCTCGATGAGGGTTATGAATTATAATGCTGCAAGAGTATTCGTTAGATCCTAATCTCTATTTAATGACTTCTATTTACAGCTAATAGTAAAGGGTCAAAAGATGGCTGATGAGGTATTTTGTCATAATCACTGTGTGGCAGTTGTGCTAATTAAATTGGTTAGCTTGATTCTCTACAAGTCATTATCCACAGATGTTTCATCTGCTTCAACATGAGGGTAATTTTTTCCAGACAGAGAAAGCATTAATGCTGAAGACCAAGCAGGAAAATAGGCTAATATTAGTACAACTGCAGATAAATACAATAGTTTCTCTGAGTTTGTTCATTACAGAAACTAAACTCTATATAAATCACTAGTTAAAACATGAACCTTGAAAACAAAATAATTATCTTTTAGTGCAATTTCTATGTGTAAATATTAGGAGAAATAACAGAAATATTTAAAGAAGATAAAACTCTGTTGCTGCTACAGATTAAATGAAAAAAATCCTATCTTTGTCACGTTGTGGTTTAGGATCGGACCATAGTGCAGACAAGAGCTCGGCAGGATCATCTTTGTAATTCAAAGATTTATTTACAAGGTCCAAAAACATAGCAAAAACACTGCAGGAAATGAACCAGAGCCTAGATACAAAGCTTACAAAAATCACTGCAGGATTCCCAAGGCAAGGCGTGACAAAAGATTCCCAAGGCAAGGTAATGCAAAAACAAAGCATGATCAAGGACGAGAACGAGGTGTGACAAACACAAGGAACCAGCAACAAACAGAGACACCAAACCAACTAATATACTGGGGAAAGACAAAGGCAGGTAATCAAGGGAACTGAGAACAGGTGCGACAAGGAGGCAGGGAAGCAGAAGGAACAGGTGAAACAAATATAAAGGCTGAGGAAGAGTGAAAGGAATAAACAATAAACAGAAAACACAAACTAAGCAAGAGAATAAATCAGAGGAGGAAATAAAGAACTAGAATAACTATGAACTAAAGTAAACAGAACTAGAGGGAAAACAGAAACAAAACAATAACAAGAAGAATCTAAATTACAAAATAAACAAACCAAACGTAAACAATAACTAAAGCTGGAATAAGAACAAATACCTAACCATAACTAAACACAGAGATACTAAATAAGAATCCAAGGGTGAATAATAATAATAATAATAATAATAGTAATAATAATACAAAAAAAAAAAAGAAAGCAACAACAAAAGGAACTAAGTTAGAGGAACACAATGCACACAAGGAGATGGTAGAGGGAGGAAAAGAAACTAATAAACATGATAGAAACATCTAGACAAAATAAACCATCACAAGACGCCAAAACCAAAGTCCAAAATATCACACCGTGACAATCTCAGCTAATAGTAAAATTACATTCTGAATCTTCATTAACAATTTAACAATTAACCAGGAGTTTAGTCCCTTCCTTCTCTCGCGCAGGTTGGTGAATGCAGGTGTTGGCTTGTATTCGTTGTTCCTCTTGCTGCTTGCTGCTAGAAGCCTCGTGATCAATTGTGGTTGGAACTGCAGATGGTTCTGCTCTCCAAAGGCTGTGCAAGCTGCTTTTTCCTCCAGGTTTTCTGGTAAGTTTGTTCGGCTCGCCGGTGACGTTTTCTGCTCGTGCTGAGTCCGTTAAGTTTTTTCGGCAGTTGTTGCTGTACGCTTGGCTTTGATTGCTTGACTCGCCAGTGGCGTTTTCTGCTCATGCTGAGTCTGATTCCTTTGACAGTGTTGTTGTTTGTTTTTCATTTATACATTGCTCGTTGACTCTCCAGTGGCATTTTCTGCTCGTACTGAGTCGATTTACTTCGGCAATAGTTTGCTGCTTGCTTTGATTTGTTCTCTGTTTATTGGCTCACCAGTAGTGCTTTTCTGCTTGTGCTGAGTCCGTTTAATTTTTTTCGGCAATGGTTTACTGCTCGCTTTTTTTTATTCCTGTTTGTCTGACATGCCAGTGGCGTTTTCTGCTCATGCTGAGTCCTACGGGTTACTGCTGTTGTTGCTGTAACAGAGTCTTGACGGCGTTTTTTTTTCTGCCCCTTCAACCCCATCTGTTCTCGCCTGTCCCTAGGTTATGGACAGTCTTTGTTTTGCGTCCTATTCGGCTCCTCTGCAGCCTGAGGACGGTCATGACATGTGCCCTCACTGCCTTGGTCTTGACCATCTCAGGGAGGCGCATTCGGATCATGCCTGCTCTAATTGCAGTGTTCTGCCCCGAGCGGTACTCGGTGGAGCAGCCTGCTGACTGGGCAGTCTCTGTCCTGCAGGATCTGTTGCTGCCTGGACAGGCTGCGGCTTTGACGAAGCTGTCCACTGCGGATGTGCCTTTGGCGTCTGGAAGGAGCACCAAGCGGCGCGGGCCCCCAGGACTGTCCACTAGGGTGGATCAGCTTTCGACGGAGCTGGCCCAGATGAAGGCCCTCCTTCAGTCTTTCCGGGCGGATGGTGGCTGCGGCGAGGCTTCTCCTCCTGAACAGGGAGGGTCCTCGATTTGCGAAGATGATGCTATTTCGGTTGCGGCCTCGGGTACTCTGTTTTGAGAGGACTTTCCACAGTTGGGCTCCCGGACCTCAGGGTCGGGCTCCGGCACCTCTCAGGGAGGTGCAGGGGAGCCGGTGTCTGTGGCAATTAGAACGGCTCCTGGCCTTTTGCAGCTGGATGTTTTGCCAGCCCAGTCTGCTCCATCTAACGCCTTCATTACGCGTCATGATGCCGAGGCCGCCTTTGTCGTTCCTCCCTCGGCGGAGTACATCCAGGAGCTGCAGGAGGGAAACATGGTGCTTTTATTCAGTTTATTTTCTGGTTCCCAAGAAGACAGGCGGTCTTCGTCTGAACGCTTTCCTGAAGGTTATGCCCTTTCACATGTTGACAACCAGGGAGGTCAACCAAGGCGATCTCCCCGGGCGACTGGTTCACATCTATCGACCTGAAGGACACTTATTTTCATGTCCCTATTGCTCCAGATCATTGGCGGTTTCTCCGCTTTGCGTTTTATGGGAGGCACTTCCAGTTCAGGGTTCTTCCCTTTGGTCTTTCCCTCTCTCCATGGGTGTTCACCAGGTGTGTGGCAGCGGCCCTCTCCCCCGTGCAGGCACAGGGACTGCGGATCCTGCCTTATTTGGACGACTGGCTCATTTGTGCTGCCACCTGCGATCAGACGATCCAAGACACTCGGACGGTGCTCGCCCACATACGTCAGCTGGGTTTGAGAGTGTACCTGGAGAAGAGCAGCCTGATCTCCTCCCAGATAACCAGGTTTTCCTAGGCATGGTTCTAGACTCTGGTTCCATGACCGCCTGTCCTTCTCCTCGGCAGGTCGCCAATATTATGGCCGTGCTTCTGAGCGTCTGTCTTGGCAGGGCTCCATGGTTTGTGGAGTACCTGCATCTTCTGGGCATGCTCACTGCTGCGTCCAGCGTGGTGCCTCTGGGGCTTCTTTCATTGCGGCCCCTGCAGATGTGGCTGAACAGGGTCAGCCTGGACTCACAGGCTCCGATGGCTTTGGATTGTGACTCGGTGCCTGCAGTCTCTGTCCCAGTGGTGGAACGGATCCTACATCGTGGCGGGTGTTCCGCTCGGCCCCCTTCCGTCTCTGAGGGAAGTCGTCCATGCGGATGCTTCCTCCAAGGGTTGGGGAGCGACCAGGCAAGACCGTGCGGCTCAGGGGGTGTGGTCCCCGGGGCAGTGCGGGGTCCATATCAACGTTCTGGAGCTAACGGCTGTGTTCCTGGCGCTCCGTGCTTTTCTTCCAGGGCTGCTGGGGAGACATGTGTTGGTTCGGTCGGACAACACCACGGTTCTCTTTCACATAAATCACCAAGGGGGGTCCAGGTCTCTGAGACTACTGTCCTTGACCCGCCTGCTCCTGGTCTGGGCGGCGCCATGCCTTTCCAGCCTCAAGGCAGCCTATATTCCGGGTCCGCAGAACGTGTCCGCAGACTTTCTGTCTCGGCAGGTGTCACTTCCGGGGGAGTGGCGGCTTCACCCAGAGGTGGTGGATCGCATTTGTGCGACCTTGAGGTGGACCTGTTTGCCTCCAGAGATGCGGTTCACTGTCCCCTCTGGATCTCCCTGATGGACAGTGCCAGTCCTCTGGGCTACGACACTGGCGCACGAGTGGCCCCGAACCCTTCTCTATGCCTTTCCCCCATTCCCCCTGATCCCCCACATGCTCCTGAGGGTTCTCCAGGACGGGCACGAGTTTCTGTTGGTAGCCCCCTTTTGGCCGGGGAGGACCTGGTTTCCTCTGCTGCGCAGAGGGGAGGCTCTGATGCGCCTCCCCTCCAGGAGGGACCTCCTCTCCCAGATGGGGGGCCGGATTTTCCACCCCAATCCAGGCCGCCTACAGCTCTGGCTTTGGCCTTTACAGGTGCAGGCTCTGCCTTCTCCCATCATGGGGGCAGGGTGGGACAGACCATGACTAGTGCATGGGCACCGTCCACACGGGCCGCCTATGGTGCTAAGTGGGCGGTCTTAGCTGACTGGTGCCGTGGTAAGGGACTATTCGCTGTCCTGTTTCCCATTTGCTGTCCTTCCTTCAGGGGTTGCTGGATCTGAAGCGATCCCCTTCCACTTTTGAAGGTGTATGTGGCAGCCATTTCCCATTTGCATGTCGGGTTTGGTGGTTGCTCTGTTGGCCGGCATGGGGATGTCACGCTGTTCCTGAAGGGTGCCACGTGCTTGTGTCCACCCACGCGCCCTGTGGCCCCTGCGTGGGATTTGTCGCTGGTGCTTGCGGCCCTTCAATCTCTCCCTTTTGAGCCCGTTACGAGGATGTATCTCAGGTGGCTCTCCCTGAAAACCGCCTTCCTGTTGGCCATGGCTACTGCTAAACGGGTGGGGGAATTGCATGCTCTATCCGTGTCTGAGCCATATTGTCGGTGGAACCCGGATGGCTCCGGTGTTACGCTGTGGACTAATGGTTCCTTTGTTCCAAAGGTGCGTGCTGCTCCGGCTTTCCCGTTTTAATCCTGGTACCCCCTCTTAGCCTCTTTGCCCTGTCAGAGCGCTCGAGGCGTATGTCCACTCCACGGCACCCATTCGTCAGACTGACTGTCTCTTCCTCTGTTATGCTGGCTCTCGGAAGTGTCAGGCCCTTTCTAGACAGTGGTTGGCACGTTGGATTGTGGAGATGATGGACTGAGCTCCCAGTGTCATGTGACTATATAGACTCACGTGAGCCATGGGTAGGTCACATATGACCATGTTGGGGGATTTTACATTTCCAGCTCCAAGCCTTGGATCCAGAGGTTTTAGATCTCAAAATATCTGACGTAGTTTAGCAAAAAATGCATCTCAAAGCACATGATATATGTAATTTAAATTCAGACACAGATAGAAAAAAACGAAAAACAATCTAACGAGCAACCCTCACTGGCCAGTTGCTTGACACTGAGCGTGTCACTGAACCCACACACAACTCCATGTCCCAGTTAAGCTAAGTGATTTCCTCCTATAATCCACCCAATACAAAACCATGATGGGATTAAGTGCGTCTGTGTCAGTTGAGGCCGATGCATGATGTATGGTTTTACATCTTTCCCTGTTTTAGTTCAATCTTGTGACACAAGAAGTGCAGCTGCATGAGACTCGTACAAAAATACTAGTACGCAAAATGAGATTCATTCTTGAGTGCCTCTCTTGAGCATAAGCCACTACAATATTATCAGAACTAACTGACAACTGACTGTCCTCTTACTGAAGATGGCCGTTTATACCGAATCTGGTTCAGCGAGGGTGTTTGGTCTCCACCGTCCCCACATGCTTTCTTAGAATGAGGGTTGCTGGAAGTTCAAGAACTCGATAAAATCTACTTATCAAAAATGGAATGAAATTGTCAGCTAAATTTACGCATCTTATAATGTTGTTGGTTGATGTTAAAGTTGGTTAAACTGGACTGTTGTATTTAGATCTGAATTTGACGGGACTGTATTGCAATGAACCAGACTGATTTCATCTGACTTTAGAATAAACTGGAAACTACAGTGCTATGGAAAGGTATTTGCTCCCTTATAGATTCTTGTGTTTTCTCTTTTTCTTCTCAACGCTTTGATGTTTCAGATCATCGAACAAGTTTTAATATCAGACACTGAGAACCAGAGTCAATACAAAAAGCTGTTTTGAAATAAATATATTCAGAGAAAAAAAGCAAACTAACCTGGCCCAATGTAAAAAAAAAAAAAAAAATCTGAAAGTAAACAAACTCCGCAAAATGGCATCACTGCAAAACTCAGTCAGCAAAGGAAGACCAGAATTATCACTTGCATTTGTAAAATATAAATATTAACATAATGATAAATTGAGTATGTAATTTCTGAGAAAAATTAGATTTGGGCGTGTTATTTCGAGCACAAAAACCATTTGGGGCAGGTTAAGGTAAGCTCATTGACATATATCAGCCTGGAAATGATTATAAAACCATTTCTACAAAAACAAAACCATTTCTAAGTTTACAAAACTATTTCTCCAGTGGACCACAGTGAGAAACCATTATCCACAAATGGAAAAAACATAGACCACAGTGAAATTTCCCTGGAGTTGAAAGCCTACCAAAATTACTCAAAGACTGTTAATCTCATCCAGGAGGTCACATCTAAAGTACTGTAAGACTCACTCAATCTCAGTGTTCATGATCAAACAAAAGAACTCAAGATCCCTGGTGCCCAGAAAGAACACAGGCTCTTGTCATGTTTCTAAAAAACAAAACATGATGATCGCCAAAGCTTTCGGGAAAATATTCTGTGACGGGACAAAAATGGAACATCCTGGACAGTCTGTTTCCCATTACATCATGAATAAGACTAACAGCGTTCTAGGGAAAATAACTTTATACCAACATGTGGTAGTTTGATGATCTGGGGCCGTTTTGTTGCTTCAGGATGTGGACGATTTTTATTATTTTGCTATCTACCAAAAAATTCTGAATGACAATGTCCAGCTATTAGTTTCTGACCTTAAGCTTAAGCACACTTGGGGTATGCAGCAGAGCAATTATTCAAAGTACACCTGCAAGTCCATCTCTGAATGGATAAAAAAAAATAAACAATTGAGTGTCCTAGTCAAAGTCTGGACTTAAATCTAATTGACATGCTGCAGCATGGCCTTAAACAGGCTGTAGTGAAAAGCCTGAAAAGCCTCCACTGTGGCCATAAAATAGCTTTGGATAGCTTTTTTTCACTTGATAAAAAAAACCTTCAACTCCAAAGTGCTTTTTGTATTTACTCATTTTGCATTTGTCTGATATCAACATTTGATAGTGTTAGATTAATTATCTGGATGTAAGAGTGAACCAAAGTAGAACCAATCTGTTTAACAGCACTGTTTATTTCTGGGTACAAATTGAACTTGTTTGTCTTGTAAAGTGCCTTGAAAATGACATTTGTTGCAAATAATCCATATATAAAAAATAGAGTTACTTTAGAATACAGTTAAAATAGAAGCTTTGAAAAAGTTAAACGCAAGACGCAGACATCCGATGAAGGAGAGGAAACTTGTTAAATACCAAGCATGAAATTCCTTTGGCATTGAGGGCAGAGAAATGAGGTTAGCTTTAATTTGAAATTGGGTTGAGGCAGTATCATGGCAAGCATGTTGAATAGTGCTTTTGAACTGGGATTATCAAAGCCATTCAGATGGTCATTCCTCAGGCTGGCACAGTGATAAGTCTACCTCCTCGTGTTTAAATATCTACCAGCTCATTGAACTTTGTAAAGTTTTCAACTTCTTTTCCTCAGCACGCACATCAGGTCACTAACCTCCGAGCAGGGCTGTTCTCTCCGCTCCAGCACACTTTGGTTTTAGCTCGAGGGAAAGGAGGGTGCAGCATCTCGGCAGCCAGCGGGTCTGCGTCGTCGTCGTCACGACCGACCCACTCGCCAACCACCCGGGGGCGCAGAACTGAGTTGTAGCCCAGAAACTGCTGAAAAAAACAACATGCATAGAATTGCTTGACACTCAGATCTTTGAATATTTAAAGAAAACCCAGTTCTTCAAAAAAACTCAGTTTTAAAAAGCATCACAACGTCAGACTCCTGACCTAAACACATTCAGAAACATTTACTCCTAGCTCAACATAAAAGGCAAACTATCTCTGTTTATTCATTACATTTTTCCATTAACTCCCAAACAATATCCTGGAAATGTAGTGTCCCATTTAGCAGAATGTCCCTATCAGAACACATGCTGTGTTTCTCATCACAAGCCAGTCGTTTCCAAATGGAGCTGCTCCAGCCTGGGCGGCTGCTGCTGCACTGTTGTGTTGGGAGAGAATTAGACAAAGACGGGGCTCAGGGAAAGTTTTCTGGGTGAGAAACACAGCAAAGCAGCAGACAGTAATGTAGGACATGCTTACAGGGATATTACTCTCATATACAGTTAAGCCCAAAATGATTCATACCTTTGGCAGATTTAAATTTTCTAATTATTTTAATTTAAGAAAGACGTTTGTTTATGATGAGAAAACAGACATATCTCAGAAAACAATGAAATGATGTAAAATGAGTAGGGATTT
The DNA here is from genome assembly GCA_036250325.1 of Characodon lateralis. Taxonomy (NCBI): domain Eukaryota; kingdom Metazoa; phylum Chordata; class Actinopteri; order Cyprinodontiformes; family Goodeidae; genus Characodon; species Characodon lateralis. Next base: position 3,168 of record JAHUTJ010075312.1, on the reverse strand, counting down.
TAAAAAAAAGATGAAAATGATGTATCTTTTTTATTTATAGTATACTACAAAAATGGCATTTCCACATTATTTATACTCGGCATATTAAATGGAAATTGTATTTCAGCAACCAGACCTTTCCTCTAATTGCTGACAAGCCTTTTGAATGTTTCAACTGGTATTAGAACGATTTATCTTTAATGAAGAGCTTATAGTCTTTGAGGTGGGAAGGCCTCCTTTCCATCACCTTATTCTTTTGATGTAACAGATTCGAGCCGGAACTGTATTTGGGTCAAGCCAAAACAAACATGTCTACCAGTCAAAAGAAACGTTGGTGAAATTAAAAGATCGATTTTAATCCAAGTCTGCCAGTATGAATAATTCTGGGCTAACCTCTACCATGAAATAACAGTTCACCACTCGAAAATGTTTAATGTCTGCATACCTGGTCAAGCTCGTCAGAGATGGCAATGCCTGCAAAGGAAATAGAAAAGTAGTTTAACACCTCAGGGAAGTAACACCGCTGTTCAAAATCCGGCTTAGTCTACAGAGAGCTTGTGAGATCAGCAGCTCCACTCATTTAGAGTGGGGCTACTGATCTCAGTTAGATGTTTTTAACCACATTTTCTGAAAAGCTGAGCTCAATTTTACAAGTGGCACCCATGCCTGATTAATACCTGATTTGAAGAATGATGAATGATGGTTAATGTCAAAATGCAACACATCCCAACCTGAATAAAGAAATTCAAGAACAGATCAAAAACAAAGTCATATAGATCTGTCGGTCCGGAAAGGTTTAAAGAGCCAATTATAAGGCTTTGTTAGTTTATTGTAACACAGAGAGCGTAATGATTTGTAGAGGAAAAGGACCAAAGTGCAGACAGGAAAATAGCAGTAAAAAATTGGTCAGGGGGTTATTACTTAAAGACAATACATTTGAAAAAGAAAACATGGATAGTTTGGAAAAAGTTCCTGTTGCCATATGTAGGTGAAACATGTAATATTTCATCACCAATATTTCAGCTGTGTTCTTGTTAATCCTCTATTTGTCTGAGATCTTATATTTCCTTTGTAAAGAGAAATGAATTATTTAATAGTGTTCCTGTTGTACGTTCTTCAACTATTGTATGCTTCTTTCATAAGTTGAGCTTTGAAAAGCTCATTAAGCTTTTAGGGCATCAAAGGAACATAGCTGTCACAGTGTGTTTTTGGTTCTGTATTTGTTTACGTTTAATCAGATGTTTTGATGTATGATTAGTCTTTGAGTCCCCGTTTTTGGTGTGTTATTTCCTAGGTTCTGTTCTGTTGACTGTGTTTTATTGTATTTTTTGATCTGTTGTTCTCCCCGTGTTCTGGTGCCCTGGGTGTGTTTTACAGTTTGTTTCTTCGTCTAGATCCTCCATGTCATCATTTGTCTCTGTCTGCTTGACCTGCTCCCTCTGCCTCCATGTCTCCACGTCTCACCTGTTCCCTGTTTTCCTGATGACCTGCCCTATTGTTTCATGTTCACCTTCGTCCCTATTTAGGTTTGTCTTGTCCTTTGTTCCACGCGGTGTTGTCATGTCTTTTCATGTCTCGTTTGATGTCTCCTTGGATACGTGTTGTGCTCGGGATCCTGTTAGGTTCTGTTTTCAGGATTTCCTTTGTTATCTGGATTTTCTGAACCCCTGCTCCTCGCCTGTATGTGAGTGATCTCTGTAATTAAAGGAGTTTTCCCACTGATCCCACTCTGCCTTCTCTGTACTTGTCTGCCTCTGGTCCACCACAAAAACGCACTATGACAATATCCAGCCATGGTTACTGGAAATAATACAGTTAAGATTTGTTAGAAGGTCACAGCTGCAAGGATTATGATTATTGATTAATTAATATTTTACTAAAATTATAATTACAAATCATAATTCAGGAAATTAATTTCTTAACAAAAAATCATTACTTACAAATAGAAATCAGAGATGTCCTCTGGTGTTGTGATTATGGGCTCAAAGCCCTTAATAACTACAATTAGTTATTTATCAGTAATAATTGATAATTATTAACCAAAAACACTAAATGTCACAGTTAATTTAACCACGTCACCGAAGGTTTGGGAACTTTGACTTTATTTTGACAGATAAATCACTCTTGCACGAAATAAACAAACGCTTTCTCTTTATCTACGTGAAAATTTATTAAATCAACAGCCCTGATTCACTTTTTATTCTGATTCAATAACCTTCACCTAACTAACAAGCACTATTCTACACAAAGGGGATAAAAAATTACTACCTAACAATACTAATAAAAGAAAATATATGCGCATTGAGTGTCTATGAAGATCAAGCCAGCAGTTTTATGGACAAACTGTGTAATTTGGGTTAACTTGGAAAAGAAGCCCTCCTGGTGTGCTGATGACTCGAGTTTTGGCCATTAGCTGGTACAGTGGGCTGCGCCCTTAGCCACTGGCAGCTAATTGCCCCAAATCTCAACAAAGGGTCAGAAAACTCTGAGGCGAGAACTCAGTGGAAAAACTCAAGTAATAAAACTGGGACAAAGAAGTGGTCAGGCTACGAGGCCCAGATGGCAGCTGCTTTGAATGAAAAAACTTTAAAAGTCCAGCTTCTAACTCCTGGCTGATTTTGACCTTCTTGTATCAGACAGATTTCCAGCTTTCAAGCTCTTCCGGGAATGGCCTTGTGGAGCAAAAGTTTGCCTGCGAGCTTTTGTCTCTCCAGATATGCGCATCCATTGCATCGTCCCATGAGACACGCTTGAAATGGCAACGAAAGTTTATTTTCTGCGGGTTTTATAATCCCAGGTGACGTCAGAGCCGCGACGTTTGTTGAGCTCCACATGTCGAACTGCGCAGCCCAGCTGGTCTATTCCCCAAAATGGATGACCCCAACACAGCATTCCTGCTTACATACAAGAGTGGATAAATCTCTTTTCTGATCTCAGGATCATGAAACGCGGCTCATATAAAATAGAAAGCTTCTTTAGCTTTAACTAATTAACGCATAAAAAGTAGCACCAATTCTAGATAGACTCGTACTCGTCGTCTTCCGTTTATCCGGGACCGGGTTGCGGGGGCAGCAGACTCAGCAGAGATGCCCAGACGTCCCTCTCCCCAGACACCTCCTCCAGCTCCTCCGGGGGGAGCCCAAGGCGTTCCCAGGCCAGCCGAGAGACATAGTCCCTCCAGCGTGTCCT
>JAHUTJ010075311.1:0-18291 GCA_036250325.1 Characodon lateralis | reverse complement strand
TCCTAATGCAGGACAATGCTAGACCTCATGTGGCTGGAGTGTGTCAGCAGTTCCTGCAAGATGAAGACATTGAAGCTATGGACTGGCCCGCCCGTTCCCCAGACCTGAATCCGATTGAGCACATCTGAGACATCATGTCTCGCTCCATCACGTTGCACCACAGACTGTCCAGGAGTTGGCGGGTGCTTTAGTCCAGGTCTGGGAGGAGACCTTCAGGAGACCATCCACCGTCTCATCAGGAGCATGCCCAGGCGTTGTAGGGAGGTCATACAGGCATGTGGAGGCCACACACAATACCGAGCCTCATTTTGACTTGTTTTAAGGACATGACATCAAAGTTGGATCAGCCTGTAGTGTATTTTTCCACTTTAATTTTGTGTGTGACTCCAAATCCAGGCCTCCATTGGTTAATAAATTTGATTTCCATTGATGATTTTTGTGTGATTTTGTTGTCAGCACATTCAACTTTGTACAGAACAAAGTATTCAATGAGAATATTTCATTCATTCAGATCTAGGATGTGTTATTTGAATCTTCCCTTTATTTCTTTGAGCAGTGCATGTGCAACTGTAGTCACAGGAACATGAAGCTGTTTGGACATGTTTTTCTAACTTTCACTTTTAACATGCTTGTCTATAATTTTCTTTCTAATCTTGTGAAACAACTCTTTCCTTCGCTTCCTCTGGTCCATGTTGAGTGTGGTACACACCATGTCACAAAACAGCACAGTGACTACTTGTAGCCCTATATATAGGCCTACTGACTGATTACAAGAATGTAGACCCTTTGATGCTAATTAATGGACACACCTTGATTTAACATGTCCCTTTGGTCATATTATTTTTAGGGGTATCATCATTTTTGTCCAGGCCTGGTTCATGAGTTTATTTTTTAAAATAATTCTGTTGAAACATGTTTGAAAAGCAATGTCTGACTTTTATTTGTTCATTTTCATAGATTTCTTATTCATTATTACCTTTGTCAGATTAAAGTTATTTCTATGGCCATTGTGGGTTTTTCTTTCATTAACCGAGGTACCAAAACTTTTGTCCACGTGTGTATACACCAGACTCTTGCTGCAATGCCAGTGTGTGTTCAACAGGTAATTTCAATGTTATGGTATTGGGACAGGGCCACTACAGAGTACTCTGTCATGCCAAAACTCTTTGGTGAATTCATTTTTTGCAGAAGATGTTAAAATATAGCAAGATGGCACAGGTTAGACCGAGGGTTCTCATTAGAATTAGTTCCCCCCAATTGATTTTACTCAATGCCGCTGACTAGGCAACATTGAGTAAAATCACAGGTTCAACAGTGAGCGCAAATAACCCAATATGAAGGCCTACCGGCTTCATCAGGGGTTATTTCCAGCCAATCGGAAGGCTTCTTTTCGTGCTAGGTCAATGCCAGACCTCCGTTTCTTCTGCTTGTTAAGTCCTCCAGCAGCAGAAATGACGTCCTTGCCTATGACCCAGTGCTAGTACTGGCTGCAGGCCCGTCATTTTGCTCCTTGCCATTAGTGGAATGACCATCACCCAATTTGTGCTTAGCAGCTACCAGGGAGGAACGCCGTGATACAACGCCTTTTAGACCCAGCCTTCGAAGCTCATATGATTTTAGAAACCTTTACCGTTAGCGGTCACACAGGGTCATAGGGTGAAAGGAAGCGGGAACAGAGTTGCCGCATGCGCAATAGCCGACATAAAAACCACACGGAGGGAGGCCAGATGTCAGTCAAAGGGCCGATACGATGATTAAAAAAATGAGCGCATCGCCCTAATTTCAGCGTAACGGTAACAACTTTCAGTGTAGTGGCCCGCTACGCTGAAATGCGCTGGCGAGAACCCTGAGAGCATAAAAAAAACAAAACAAATTTAATGCCACATGGTGACAGAAGTCAAACCAACAAGACAAAAGATTAACATAAGTTCATCTTAAAGCCACTCATGAGCAAGTCTGTGTGCATCGCCATGGCGAAGTTTTCCCCCCCGAACCGTTGGACTTCTCACGGCCCGAGACCTCAAGGAGGAAGCTAAGCCATATAGCTTAGCCACATCACAACATGTCCCTATCCCTCTATTACCCAACGTGGAGGCAGAATAAAAGCGGATGGAGTCAATGAACATCATAGAAAAACTCACACAACCACCACAATGGTGCGCACCGATAGTGGTTGTAAAGAAAAATGGCAAAATCAGAATATGTGTGGACTTAAAAAAACAAAATGAAAATGTGAAACGATAAAAGTTAATCCTGCCTACTATTGATGATCTTCTCCCCAAGCTTGCAGGGAGCATGGTCTTCTCACGACATTCATCACCCCACTAGGAAGGTACTGTTTTAAGAGACTGCCTTTTGGCATCTCATCTGCACTGGAAATATTTCAAAGGAAAATGTCAAATCTATTACAAGGACATGAGGGTGTCATAGTTTACATGGATCACATGCTTGTTTTCGGAGAAACACAAGAAGAGCATGGCATGAGACTCAACAAAGTGATGGAGTCCATCAAAAAGCCTGGCCTTAAGCTCAACAAAGAGAAGTGCATGCTTTCTCAGTCATGGGGCACTAAAGCCAGTCGCCTTCCTGTACTTTAACTGACTCTGAACAAAGATATGCCCAAATTGAGAAGGAATGTTTGGCTGGCGTGTGAGCATCAGAACGTTTCTATCTGTATCTGTGTGGCTTGGGGTCATATAAACTTTTTACAGACCACAAGCCCTTGGTCACGCTGATCAACTCAAAACATCTGGATACGACGCCTCGTCATTGTCAGTGTCTCTTTATAGGACTGATGAGGTTCAACCCTGTGGCTCTGTACGTTCAGGGAAAAAGTCTCATTGTTGCAGATGCACTGTCACGGCAAGCATTGCAGAGCACAGGGTCAAACAAGCTGGAAAGGGAGGTCAGAGCATATGTGGGAATATGTGGGAGTGGGAAGACCAGTCATTGGGCAGATAAAGGAACAGGCAGAAAAAGACAGTGAAATGCAGACCACATTAAAAGCATAGCTCTATAAGCAAAACCATACTTTCATGAGCTTGGTGAGCTGAATGGAGTCCTAAGACATGGAAACCAGATTGTCACACCTTACAGTATGCGTGCTCACATGATTCAAAAGATCCACTTAGGTCACCAGGGACTGACAAAATGCAGACAGTGCTATCAAAATGCTGTCTGGTGGCCTGACATTGGCAAAGATGTCAGAGAACTCATACAGTCGTGTCAACACTGTAACATCAACCGTCCCAGTCAGCACAGGGAACCTTTAATCACTACATCACTACCAGAGCTGCCCTGGCAGAAAGTTGCAGCCGATGTCTGTGAGTAAAAACGCCAACATTATCTGGTTATCATCGATTACTTTTCTAGATGGCCTGCCAAGAACAAATGCTGAAACAGTGATTGCAAAACTGAAAAGCACCATCAGCCGTTTTGGAATACCTGAGGAAGTGTGGTCAGACAATGGACCACAGTTTACTGCAGAACAGTTCCAAATGTTTGCTGTGAAGTTTGATTGCCAGCATGCCACACCCACTCCTCATTTCCCCCAGTCTAATGGCATGGCTGAGTGTGCTGTCAAGACAGCTAAGGCTATTCTTAAATAAGATGACCCTCACCACGCCCTTCTAAGGTACAGTTCTACACCAACAGAGCCAACATGAGAGAGCCCGGCCAACCTCATGATGGGACAAGCTAACCCTACAAATCCTCAAGGAAAATCTCAGACCTGCCTGGCCTGACATCGAAACGGTGAGAAAGAATGACGAGAAAGCCAAGCAGTCCTATGAGAGTTTCTACAACCAACAATATTCAAAAAGACCACTACACCCTCTTACCTGCGGTGACCATGTTCGTCTCAAAATTGATGGAGAGAAAACATGGGCAACAACAGCTGTGGTGCAGCATGAGAAAGCAGCACTGAAGTCGTTCAGCGTCCAGACACCCCAGGATGACACACCGAGAAGAAATCGCAGCATAAAATGAAAACATAAAATGTTTCTGCGATTTCTCAGCTTTAGTTCTGTATCTCAATATAAGGATTTGGTAAGAGGATAATGTTACTCAGCATTTCATCCAACAAATATTTTTATGCAAAAATTTTCTAGGTACTTTAAGCTCTTTACCAGCTCATCTGTCTCATCCATTCTGATATGGATAAGAGGTCTACCTGATGACTGTGGCTAATTGTCAACTGCTTGAATGTCCCCATGACAACACAGATAACCCACAATTTTAGCATAGTATACTTTTAGATAAATAACATAATGCAGAATTAATATAACAAAAAAAGTCCCAAAACACATTTATCATACGGTAAACAAAATATCAACAGACTTTGCTTTGTTCCAGTTGGTGCATTTTAGTATGACAGAGTACTCCGTAGTGTCACTCTTTAAAGTCCCAGGGTGCATTCATTTCTAACAGTTACCAAAACGACATCTTATCAAGATTAACTTTATATCAGAAGACATTATTCTCCATGGTGGTGATTTTTAAGTCGACTGAACTGACCACAAAAGGGAATATTTGGACATATGCAACGTGAGGAGTGATGTTACAATCCTTGTTTAAATTAGCTTTTATTAAGGCTGTTAACATGAAATGCTCTGCTTCAAATGGAAGCAGCTTTTCCTATCTACATCTCATGAAATGACAGAGTATAGTAACCAGTGGTGGCCGCCCCAAAGGGGGTGCTGGGGCGCCGCCCTCCCTTATAAAAGAGGGGTAAATGTAAAATATATTTTTACAAATTCTGGTTTTACAAAGGGTCAGGGGCGTCTGGTTTGGGGACCGGTGGATTTCACCTCTTCTTTTTGTAGATGACGTGGTCCTGCTGGCTTGGCCTGGCACTCCCTTAGAGATGGGTTGAGGAGCTCGGCCATCCGGGAGAAGCTCGGAGCAGAGCCACTGCTCCTCCACATCGAGAGGAGCCAGTTGAGGTGGCTCAAGCATCTATACCTGATGCCTCCTGGACGCCTCCCTCGGGAGATGTTTCAGGCACGCCCCTCGGGAGGAGGCCCAGGGGACGCCCCAGGATATGCTGGAGGGACTCTGTCTCTTGGCTGGCCTGGGAATGGCTTGGGCTCCCCCCAGAGGAGCTGGAGGAGGTGTTTGGGGAGAGGGAATCTGGGTGTCTCTACTGAGTCTGCTGCCACAGCAACCCGGTCCAGGATAGCGTTAGAGAACGAAATCGTGCGTCTTTGTAATATGAAATATATGTAAACTACATTTCCCACCTACTGATATTCATTCACCAGTGAATTCCCACAGACATGGGTTACAACATTAAAGGCCAGTAAGAACTTTTCTGGAACTTTCAAAATAAATCTCATTAACCTACTTCCAGCCCAGCCAGGAAAGGGAACAAGAGGGGTAACAGCAGACTTCCCGTGACATCACTGTTGGAATAAAAACCCCACGTTCTAACAAACAGATTTCTTTCCCTGCGGATTCCAGATGGGAACCGGATAGGAAAGGCACCAAATAGCATGTATGTCTCTTGCTGGCAAGCAGACATAACTCTTTAAACTGGATCCAAGAGTGTCATACGATCACGTGATCATATGCAACAAAGTTAAGTAATGATTAGCTGTTCGAGTATCCAGCATTCATTCATATAAAAGGGTGTAATGAGACAAGCGTGACTTGACTTTTCTTCTGAGGCCTCCACAAGCACCCCTAATCGAAGCAGATTTCCCCTACAGCCTGGATAAGAAGGCCGGGACCGCATCGCATGTCTTCCTGCGCGCACGTCCAGTTAGCGAGAGCTATCCCGCCGCATAGCAGCCACTCAAGGAGCCGAAATTACCTTTGTCGTACGGTTCGACTGGGCCAACCAAAAGCCCTTCATGACAGCTACGGACGTTAGCTGCAAGCTAACCCTTTGTTTACCCACACGTGGATGTTTGCCTCGACGCCCAGGACAACTTCTCTTCAGCACGGTTTACGTAAGAGGTAGTGTTTGGGCAGAGAAGATTAGTTTAGAGGTAAATAATCTAAATAATGACGATTATTTATCCTGTGATGGACTGGCGACCTATCCAGGGCGTACCCCACCTCTCGCCCATAGACTGCTGAAGATAGACACCAGCTTCCCCGCGACCCACTATGGAATAAGTGGTAGAAAATGACTGAAATTTTGAGAATAATGCCATAATATTACAAGATCAATGTAAACTCTTAAGAGAAAGAGCAGACTTCACCCTGAGTTCAAATGCTCGGCCTAGGCTGCAGTTTATTAAAACAACTTTTTTGTCTCAAAATATTAGAACTTTACTCTCATATTATTCCGACTTTATTCTCGTAATATCGTGACTTTATTTTCCTAGTATTACGACTTTATTTTCGGAATGTTACAACTTTATAATACTAATTCTTTTTAAAAAAGGTCTTAGTATGGCCCTAATACTCCGTTGTAGATTTGCTTTTTTCCAGGGGTGTAGATTTAAATGCTTAATGATTAAACCAAAATATAGCCAATAACACTAAGTGCATGCTCGTCTGACAGGGCATGCTTGTTAGACAGATATAGCTGTCGGTTTGTGGAACGCGTATGTCGATCTGACGATGTATGCTGACTGGACAGAACACCGGCTCACTTTCACCCCTGGCAAAGAGGAAACCTTTACTGTCCAAGAAAAACACGAAGGCCAGAATGACATTTACCAGAAATAACAAAGGCAATGACCAGGCCATCTGGAACAATGTTCTTTGGACAGATGAGTCTGAAACTGAGTTACTTAGACATCAGACCCAGGGAAATGTTTGCAATAAACCAAATACAGCAGTCTAGCAAAATAACCTAATTTTGATAGGGAAGCATGGAGGTGGAGGTGTCATGGTTTTGGGATGCTTTGCTGCAGCAGGACCTGGCCAGCTCACCATCATTGAGTCCAGTATGAACTCCACCGTGTATCAGAGGGTGTTTGAAGAAAATGTGAGACCATGTGTAAAAATGTCAAGGACCTAAAACTTACCAGTAAAAAACAGGAAAGTAATGAAATGGAGTAAAAGCCCAGACCTTGATCTCCTCCAGATGTGGGGTGACAAAACAAGCAAACCATGCATGAAACCCATCAAACATCTCACAGCTGAAAGCGAGGAGTGGTGCAAGCTTTCTTCAGAATGATGTCAGAGACTAGTAGACGGCTACAAGAAGCAGCTCAACCAAAGGGGCTAACACTAGCTATCAGTGGGCAGGGTGCTCTAACTTTTCCTCAGCCAAAAAACGAATTTTTGTTTAAAAAGCAGTTTTAACAGTTTTATAGGAACAAGAAAGAAATATTGGTGTGTCCTCATTGTTTTCAATAGGACTGTAAATGACGCATAAATACTTATTTCATGGTGATGGTGAGGTAACTATCATCTAGCTTTAGAACCAGTTCCATACCAATTAACAGGTTGACCTTAGAGTGTTAACATGAACTCACTTTGCCTCTATAGGAACACCTAATCTCACCATATAGGTTGAACCATAAAAAATCTGGAGTTGGAAGGCAGCTTTCTAGATACACACAGACACACTATATATAGTCATCTTCACCGCAGCAGGCAAGCACAACCACAGCAGCTTATTTTCCTGGTGTTGCTATAGAAACTGAAAGACTGCCAAAGCGCCCTGGCTCTCCTCTTCGCTGTGTGTCATACTCTCTTATTTCATGTTCACTGTGTTTTTTGTCCAAAGGTAGCGAGAAATCCTGCATCAGTCCAGAAATGTAAAGAGAAGGGTAGGAAATGCATTTCCTGCCTTTCCCACAGACTTCCTTCCAACAAAGTAATATCCTCTGATGTTCAAAGTAAAGTGAAAAATGTGTCTGTAAGATCCAAATGCTACTTTAAGGAATCGTTTTCTTCGTCTCTGTCTAAAATGTGATTGTGTAAACATCTGTATCTCAGAAACCGCTCACATGACTAGATGAATGTGGCACAACAGCTGGAGCAGAAGCTGGGGTACATATGTTAGCATGTATGAGGAAGGTGAAGGTTTCTCCAACTGCCATCACTGTTCCTGGAACATGTAATGTTGCTGTGCAGCAGATTAACACACTTATATATTCTGACTTTGGCATGCTAATAAATGCCAGCCTCTCCAGCAAGTATGTGCCTAATTTGCTGTTTATTCACTATGACTGCAGCCAAGGTTTTGTCCCAGCTCCTGAGACAACTCCTCACAAAGTCAACCCTTTTGCCCTTACAGAAAGAAAAGGGTTGTTTAAAAGCCATTTTATGTTGTTATTTTCTTCACAAGAGCTGAATGTACGTCACACAATGAGCTGGTAACCACCTTCTAATACAGCCCACCAGTGGCTCCCAGGCTGCGTTTTCCCCCAAAAGAACTCTTGTTCTTGAACCAGTTTGGATGGCATGCCTTTTAACTTTGGTGCTTTGTTGAGCTCTGATGCCCATTTCCAGGGAAACCTGGTAAAATGAGAGCATCTATAAACTACAGTTAATACAAAAAAGGAGACGGCAACTCCATGCAAGAACAATGGTATTTACAATGTTTTCATTTACATAGGTTCAGCAACCCCGACTGTCACAGAAACGAGTAATTATACAATGCATGTTTGGTGTGTTTTTACAAATATAACTAATGTTTATATGGTACGTTCTCCGTCTTCGCCGCCGTACTTGCTGTTTCCAGATGTCTGCGGATTCGACCCGCCCACAGGTGACATTACGGTTCGCACAGAAGAACCAAGTATTCTGCAGTGCCTGAGTTGAACCAGAGTTTGCACTTTGGATCCTCTTTTCGTTGGTGGAAACACGCGTCACCGGTTCGAAATCAAGTTCGGCTCCCGAAACGAACTCAGAACCGTGTTGGTTGAAAAGGGGTATTGGTTGTAGTGAAAACCCCACTGTGGGTTCTGAGGGATGACCTCCAGAAATCATGTGAAAATTAAACTGACTGATAAACGATTTGGACTGAATGATCACAAGTTACTAAAAACAACTGTCTTGTATTTGTATGCTTAATAGGCAAGGCAAGTTGATTTATATAGCACATTTCAGTAGCAAGAAAATTCAAAATGTTTTACATGAAAAAAAGAGAGAGAAAGAATAGAAAAAAGTACATTACAGTGGCATAACAAACACAAATAATTAAAGAGAATAAAAATGAATATTTAAAATAAGATAATAAAAATGAAAAATTGGTGATACAATGATTGATAGGAAAATGAGAGGATAGTTGGACTGAAAACTTAACTAATAATGATTGGATGGCACAGTCAAAGGCCACTCTAAACAAATACATTTTTAATCTTGATTTAAAGTAACTTAGGGTTTCGGTGCTTTTACAATTTTCTGGGGGTTTATTCCAGATTTGTGGAGCATAAGAACTAAAAGCTGCTTCTCCATGTTTGGTTCTGGTTCTGGTTGTGCAGAGTAGATTTGAGCCAGAAGACTTGAGAGGTCTGGGTGGTTGATACACTGACAACATGTCTGTAATGTATTACGGTGCTAAGCCCTTCAGTGATTTATAGACTAACAGAAGTATTATAAAGTCTACTCTTTGAGATATGGGGAGCCAGTGTAGGGACTTCAAAACCGGGGTGATGTGCTCCACTTTTTTAGTTCTAGTGAGGACGTGGGCATCAGCGTTCTGGATCAACTGCAGCTGTCTGATCCACTTTTTAGGCAGGCCTGTGAAGACACCGTTGCAGTAATCAATTCTACTAAAGATGAACGCATTGAATTAGTTTTTCAAGGTCCTGCTGAGACATTAGTCCTTTAATCCTGGAGATGTTCTTTAGATGATAGAAGGCTGACCTTGTTACTGTCTTTATGTGCCTCTGAAGGTTCAGGTCTGAGTCCATCACTACACCCAGATTTCAAGTCTGATTGGTGATTTCTAGCTTTCTTGGACCAAAAAAAATTATTACTGCAGTTTTGTTTTGATTCTTCTGTAGAAAAGTTTGACACATCCGTGCATTGATTTCTTCTAAGCATTTGCCAGGCGCTTGAAGCAGCATAGCATTATTAATGTTTTTGCTGTGGAGTTTCTCTTTATAGATGTTAGTGAACCTACAGTCCAGTCCAGTAATACACATCTCTCTGAGCTTTCTTTTAGGTTGAGTGGAGCAAGTTTTGTGTGTTTCCCTGTTCTTAGTTCATCCTCCTTGTCTTTAGTGTTTTCTGAAGATTTGAAGAAAGAAAAAGACACCAGGAGAACCACTTTCACCAACATTGAGCAACAGTTTGCGTGACTCATGAAAACTGGTTAGCCAGGCCACAACAATGTGATTTAGTGTGACTTCATCGGAAAAAGCCAGAATCTGGATGGTCTTTGCAGAGTCCTGGAAAGGTCTTGTAAGGCAGACTGAAAACCAGTGGCTCTGTAGGTCAAAGAGGGAGAGATCTTGTGCATCTCCCACAGTGAGGTCATAATTGTTTAGTAATGGTGGCAGTGTACTCTGGTCCTGGGTGGAGTAAAGGAAGAGAAGTGGGGATGTATTCATAGTGTGGGGCCCACACAAACCACTTTAGCGTGGTGACCGTGAATGTGAAGCAGCATTGGTTACACGGACCTCAGTCCTATGGTAAAACTTAAGCAAGGCAGCAGCACTGTACTAGCGTGTGGCTCCATCCTGACTTGGTCGAAGCCCAGTCCTGGTTTGATTATGGCTGTGTGTTGTAGGATTGTTATAGGAATTACAGTGTGGTGAAGGCACAGGAGATGTTCTCAAAGACACAGAAAACAGCTGGAAAACCCTGCTTTGGTGAGAGATAAAGGTGGTCCACATTCCTTACGATCCAGGCATGTCCTACTGGGTTAAATGGGTTGTTAAAGGGGTCTTAATGGAGTTTGAAAGGTTTACTGACAAAGCACAACGTCCAGTGGTTTTTAACCCCTAGAGAGCATTAGAAGAAAGGGAGCCCAACCCCTTCCACATGCAAACATATAATGTGTTGCTACTTAAAGTCTGTCTGGATCTGCTCATGCAGGCTTCCTGGCTTTATGAGCAGAATCAGACATTCCTGTAGGATAATTACTAAGCTACGCCCAAGTTTGGTGAAGCACTCCCAGTACACAAAAGAAGACAGCAATGCTGTGTTATAGCAGCTTATAAAGGCTGCAGCACCCTTCTCTGAAAACTCTTGTTCTCTTAAGAACTTAAACCTTGGGCCTCTAGCTCATACTAACTTGATCTTTCTGTACCTCACCCATCTCTCCACCCTGCATGCAGCTGAAATAAAATAGCTTCTGTGTGCTCTGATGGGCCTCCACTGCTGCTCTGGGTCAGTTTCACTGGTTTCTTGACATCAAACACCACCAACAGCCACTTTTAGGATGGAGCAGAGGGAAACACTCAGAAGGAAAGAGATGGGGTAGGGTTCCGGCCTCTGCCATGATGTTGAGCTCCAAACATCTGGTCTGGACTTGACAAATAACAATTTGATTATTTGACTTTCCCCTAAAAGCACTGAGTAGATTGATTTTTTAAGTGCTGCTAAAGCAAGCGGGAGAAATTTCCTTTATGGTAAAATAACAACATATGGTCATCCTTAATAAATTAGGATATGCTTTCTGATGAGGCTCGTTTGTTAGAGTAAAGGTAGCTTTAGAAAATAAACTTTAAGCAAGTGTTAAACGTACTTTTCATTAAGCCAACATGCTTTCTGTTGGTCTGATGTAATATTCTAAGGTTTTCATTGACTGGAAGCAAAATCATCATAATTAACAGAAATCAAGGCTTGAAAACATCAGTCTGGGTAGAATTCATCTATATAAGGTGTTTCACTGAGTGATGGAGTTATTGTTTCAATAATATTCTTATTTAATGAATGGGTCTTTTTTTAGACATATACAGACCCCCACCAAATGTTTACACCTGTTACTTCCTCAGCTTCCTGTGTTTGGGAAAAGAGAAGGTCTGATTCCCAAATTAAGATCTAGAATCCCCCCAAAAGAGGTACAAGAAACCATGATCATACTTTTTACAGCACTGTCTCCATTTAAAAATGGAAGGTTATTGCTAGATTAACTAAAACCCCTACCAGCACCAATCAAATGCTACAACTTTATTACTGTAATTTGTGGAAAAAGGAGGAATCTTGAAGCCCGAGAATACCATAATGACTGTGAAGTACAGTGGTGGCAGCAAAATAAATAACATCATGAGAAAAGAAAATTACATTCAAATATTACGGTAGCATCTGAAGACACCAGACAGGAAGTTAAACTTTGGACCTAAATAGGTCTCCGACATGAAAAATGTCTCCCTTAGCGTACCACCCGATTAGCTACAAAGTGGCTGAAGGACAACCAAGTCACTGTTTTGGAGCGGCCTTAACAAAGTCCTGATCTTAGACCCTGAGTAAATATTAGTGGACAGAGCTGAGAAGGTGCGTATGAGCAAGGCGGCCTGCAAACCGGACCCAGTTACACCAGTTTGGCAGGTGGAATGGGCCAAGACTCCAGCAAAATACTGTGAGAAGTTTGTGGAAGGAAAACCAAAACATCTTAACCAGGTCAGACAGTTTATAGGGCAATTCTACCAAACACTGAGGCTATGTGTGTAAATGAAGAAAGTCAAGGATATTTCCCAACAACTTCCTCATTATTCTGGCATTTAACAAACAGAAATGATCTTAGCATCTTAAGTGACCTAAAAAATTAAAACTTTAGTGATTCAATGTTGGACTTCTATTTATACACACTATAAATATCTCGTTTCAACTGTACATGTGTCCTCAACAATCTATAGATCAGATACAGCAGCTCCACAGCTGACAAAAACGTAAAAATTATACTTAGAAAAGATCATTGTGATGCTTATTATGACATTTTCAGAGGTGTAAATATAGATACATCAACAGATACTGTATTTGCAAAAGCAAAACCTGCTAAAAAGAGAATTATTCCTTTATTCAGTTATTTTCATAAACTTCTCATGTTTTTTTTTTCCCAGATTTCTATCCAGATCCCAGAGTTAAATAAGAATTATCCCTATATGTGAACAGACAACAACACAGAAAAGAGGAGGAAAGAAAAAAGAGAAAATTAAAGTACTACTAATGATAATAATAAGAATACATTTCCTAAAGAATGCTAATTTCTTGTGTTGTCATCCAGAGATCTGGTTACATATCAGTTTGTATGCCAGTAGATCAGTCAATAGAGAGTAATGTAAGTAAAGTAAGTGTTTAAATTTACAAAATGCTAAGAAAGACTTTATTGTCTTCAGTTATTAATAGTAGTTAACCCCATTACTAGTCACAATACCTAGCACATCATGCTGGTTTTACAAATTGCATTTGTAATTTAGTTAATTGGGTGTGATGTCATTCCATAATTGAGTTCTAGCATCATGCAATCCATAACATTTAAACAAGCCCTATTGGTGGATTCTATTTGGACTCAAAATTAATTATTTCTGAGCTGTTTTCCTTAAAATCAGAATTCTGACTTGACACGTGTTTAATTAGGCGGTGCAAGGTCCAGATTTCATCATTAACCATTTTGCTAACTATGAAAAATAATGTAGGTTGAATGTCTGTATTTCAGGGCAGAATGTCATGTTTAAATGGTGACGACATATTCGACAGAAAAAGTCACACTTTGGCTTAGGAAAAGATTATTACATATCATTTAAGTGACATTTATTTTAACAGCAGATTCAACTCCGAGATTACGTAAACTTCGACGTCCGAGGTTAATGGAACGCAGCATAATTCCGTTTGTTTCCAGCAAGGCTAGGTTAGGTGTGAGGTCATTCGGAGGGTGCGTGCTCGGAACCTGCGCCATAGAAACTCAACAAGCATATTTTTCTCTGCTCCTATGGTTTCTCTCACAGTGACTTTGAAGAAGGCGCAGGAAGTCAGAGAACGACTCCACTGGCAGGACAGTGGAAAAGCATGAAAAACAAACAGAACCGTCACGATACCTGAACACATTTGGCCAGATGAAACTAGACATGGCTGACAAGCAGCACCACATCGGCAGAGCTAAAGCCTTCTTCACTTCAAACCAACAACAGTGAACAAAGCTTTTCTGACTGTGACTCACCGTCAGCCCTGATGGCTGTGAATCAGACCCACTGCGTTAGCATTAACAAGGCAACTTTCTGGGTCATCAGAACGGCCAGCATGGGACCCAAAAAGTTCTTGAGCACAAATAATACCCACTATTAATTTTACAGCCTAAAAAAAGTTGTGTGCTGCTGACTACAGTTTCACCATGTTGTAAAAATTGGATTTATTTAGGTCACAAGCTGACGTTAATACAACAGGTTTGCTAACCTAGCTAATAACAGTTCTCAGTTCTCTTTATAGGTTAAACTAAATTCCCGGAGTTTTCAGCTATTTTTCTACTTACACAACGCTTCTGGAAATGATCCAGGACACCATGATCCCTGCCTCTGTGGAGTGAAGATGTCAGAGATCTTCTGTCCCGGTGTTAACGTCTTTTGTCAGAACTTCTTCAACCAAAAATTCGACGATCAGTACCAGTAGAACTTAGCCATATCAGAGAACATCAGCCAGCCAACACGTTGATAATGATGATCTCGCAGTTCGCTCCTTTAAGTCATAACCTGGTGATTAAAACATGTCCAAGACGAGCACGGTTGTTGTTTCAGACTCCTCTTCCTTCGTCTCCACCTCTCTGCCCAGTTCCTCCTGACACCACAGCCGTACAGATGGTTCTCAAAG
The DNA here is from genome assembly GCA_036250325.1 of Characodon lateralis. Lineage (NCBI taxonomy): Eukaryota > Metazoa > Chordata > Actinopteri > Cyprinodontiformes > Goodeidae > Characodon > Characodon lateralis. Next base: position 3,633 of record JAHUTJ010075311.1, on the reverse strand, counting down.
ATTTTTAACGTAAACAGGAAGAGAGAACAATTTTCTGCGCATATAATTGGCCAGCGTGACCTGTTCACAGAGAAAACGCATCGCCATTGGCTGTTCACTCAATCTCCGTCGTGTGATTGAAGCGGAAGAATTTGAAGATTTGTTTTAAGTGCTCTGATTGGTCTGATTTCCTTTGGCTGGGTTTCGTACGTGTTTCAGCTTTAATGCTACTTAGAGACATTTATACAGCACACAGAGTCATGACCAAATAAAATTTTAACGCTTTGGATATATTTTAGACATTTTACTGAAGAACAATAGAAAAATATTTCATACGTTTCAAAAGTTTTATGACCAGTTTTAAAGAGTCAATATTTAGAGTTCTGACACCTTTTCATAACTTCTACAGTTCACTCTTCTTACATAATAAAATCAAAATCCTAGGCTAAATACTGACTGATGCTCGCCCATTCTTGCCCCATTGGTTGGACATCACCACAGTTTTTGGCATTTGATTATCTACATGCTTTTTAAAACCACCAGTGAAGTAATTCAGTTAAGATTCAGGGAGTTTCCATGTTAAAATGTGATGCAGCATCGTGCTGCAAAATACAGTGACTAATAAACTCCCTGGATTTTTAGGAGACAATGCTCTTGTAGGATGCTTTGATGCCACTCTTTATTCATAGCAGTGTTTTTTGGGCAGAATTGTGCAAGTCAGCTCACTGCTGCAGCAAACAAGTATTATGGTGCGTTCACACCGAACGCAGATTCTGCGATAGGAGTGACCGATTTACATGTTATCCCCATGTAGAGGCGTGTTCAGGAGTGGAACGGCGCGAGGCGGTGCGAAGGAGACGAACGATGCGGTGCGGAAGGTGCACCGAGTGAAGCAGGAGCAGAGCGAGAGCGATGGACGAGTTGAAAAATCTGAAATTTGTCCTAAATTCACGTTGCGTCAACCAATCAGGGACTGGATGTGTCTGTGACGTAGGGTGAATGACTGCAGCAGAAAAGAAGCGGTTGTCAGCGAAGATGGAGGACCAGATCATAGTGGCGGTGTGCGGCAAGCCAGAGTTGTATGACTCAACTAATTACTTTTACCGAGACAAGTACAGAATGGACCTGGCCCGGTTATGTTTAGGCACAAATATCTCATATTTAGGAGATGTGGACATTAAAATCGGATGTTTTTTTATCGAGCTGAGATTTATTTACTCACCGAAGACACATGGACAGGCATTCAGCAGCGGGGATACAGCGACGGTAGTTGGTGTCCCCGGAGGCTGATTCGTGACCCAACGGGGACAGCAGATCTTCAAACTGGGTCCTGGATAGACGGAAGTACTGCTGAAATTGACCGTCATCCAGACGCAACTCCTGGAGTAGGTGGTGGTACTCTCCAAACTATTCCCGTCCCTGAAGAATCTGGTGAACCCAGGGATGTCGACGTCGGCGGCGTTTTTCGGCTCCCCACAGGTAAAACACCGTAATTAGGTCCGTGAAATCCATGTCCGCCATGTTCAGTTGAAACCAGAAAGCAACAGATAGAAGCTCCTCCTATTTGATGACGCAGCGAAGCGTTGCCGCTTGTTGCCAAATGACAATGCAGAATTAACGCAGAATGTCAAGCGGGCAAAAGCAGACAAATGACGCGAAATATTCGCAGAATCCGTGTTCAGTGTGAACGCACCATTAAACAACCAGACACAGGTGAGCAAACCTCGTCTCGTCCTGTCGTCTTCCGCTTTATCCAGGATCGGGTTGTGGGGGCAACAGACTCAGCAAAGACGCCCAGACGCCCCTCTCCCCAGACACCTCCTCCAGCTCCTCCGGGGGGAGCCCAAGGCGTTCCCAGGCCAGCCGAGAGACATAGTCCCTCCAGCGTGTCCTGGGCCGTCCCCTGGGCCTCCTCCCGGTGGGACGTGCCTGGAACACCTCCCGAGGAAGGCGTCCAGGAGGCATCCGGTATAGATGCCCGAGCCACCTCAACTGGCTCCTCTCGATGTGGAGGACCAGCGGCTCTACTCNCTCCTCCCGGTGGGACGTGCCTGGAACACCTCCCGAGGAAGGCATCCAGGAGGCATCCGGTATAGATGCCCGCGCCACCTCAACTGGCTCCTCTCGATGTGGAGGAGCAGCGGCTCTACTCCGAGCCCCTCCCGGATGGCCGAGCTCCTCACCCTATCTCTAAGGGAGTGCCCGGCCACCCTACGGAGGAAGCTCATTTCAGCCGCTTGTATCCGGGATCTCGTTCTTTCGGTCATGACCCAAAGTTCATGGCCATAGGTGAGGGTAGGAACGTATTCCGACCAGTAAATCGAGAGCTTCGCTTTTCGGCTCAGCTCTCTCTTCAACACAACGCACCGGCATAGTGCCCCCATTACTGCGGCAGCTGTACCGATCCGTCTGTCGATCTCCCGCTCCATTCTTCCCTCACTCATGAACAAGACCCCGAGATACTTGAACTCCTCCACTTGAGGCAGGAACTCCCCTCCAACCTGAAGAGGACAAGCCACCCTTTTCCGGTCGAGTACCATGGCCTCTGACTTGGAGGAGCTGATCTTCATCCCAGCCATTTCACACTCGGCTGCGAACCACCCCAGCGCATGCTTTAGGTCTTGGCTAGAGGGGGCCAGCAGGACCACGTCATCTGCAAAAAGAAGAGATGAAATCCACTGGTCCCCAAACCAGACCCCCTCCGGCCCTTGGCTGCGTCTAGAAATCCTGTCCATAAAAGTTATGAACAGGACCGGTGACAAAGGGCAGCCCTGTCGGAGTCCAACATGCACCGGGAACAGGTCTGACTTAGTGCCGGCAATGCGGACCAAACTCCTGCTCCGCTTGTACAGGGACCGGATTGCCCGTATTAAAGGGCCCCAATTCCATACTCCTGGAGCACCCCCCACAGGGCGTCATGAGGGACACAGTCGAATGCTTTCTCCAGGTCCACAAAACACATGTGAACCAGTTGGGCAAACTCCCATGAACCCTTGAGTACCCTCTAGAGGATATAGAGCTGGTCCAGTGTTCCACGGCCGGGACGAAAACCACGCTGCTCCTCCTGAAGCCGAGGTTCAAATATCGGCCGGACTCTCGTCTCAATACCCTGGCGTAGGCCTTACTAGAGAGGCTGAGGAGTGTGATCTCCCTGTATTTGGAACACACCACCACCCCAGTCTGCCAGTCCAGAGGCACTGTCCCCGACCGCCATGCAATGTTGAGGAGGCGTGTCAACCATGACAGCCCCACAACATACAGAGATTTGAGGTACTCAGGGCGGATCTCATCCACCCCCGAAGCCTTGCCACCGCGGATCTTTTTAACCACCTTGGAGACTTCAACCTAGGTGATGAAAGAGTCCAACCCCGAATCCCCAGCCTCTGTTTCCACCAGGGAATGTGTAATGGCAGGATTGAGGAGATCCTCCAAGTACTCCTTCCACCGCCCGATAATGTCCTCAGTCGAGGTCAGCAGCTCCCCACCCCCACTGTAAACAGTGTTGGCGAAGCACTGCTTCCCCCTCCTGAGGTGCCGTACGGTTTGCCAGAATCGCTTCGAGGCCAACCGGTAGTCCTTCTCCATGGCCTCACCGAACTCCTCCCAGGTCCGAGTTTTTGCCTCTGCCACAGCCCGGGCCGCAGCACGCTTGGC
>JAHUTJ010075310.1:0-18296 GCA_036250325.1 Characodon lateralis | reverse complement strand
TAATGGGCTATGTACAATATAAACAAGTTGATTAAAGATGATTGAAAACCATGACCAAAAGAGTGATGCAACATTACCATGCAATGTTATTTATGTTTGAGAACCAAGGATTATCTTGAAGAATCTGGAAGTGAAGTTAAGTTAGTCTTGGAACTAACTTAAACAAAATATTATTTTAATAAAATATTGTTTTAAAGAATGATCTGCTGAATAAAACCAACCTTCTGTATGACCAATTCTCAATGGTGTCTCATTAGCTGCCTATATTTATTAAAATAATATTTAAAGAAATATTATTAAGGAAGTGGTAAAATATTTAAGGAAATATTTTGGAAAAGAGACAAATCTTTCTGGAGAAATGGGGCTTAATGGTGTTTATTTAGTTATCAAGTTTAGTAAAATAATGTTTAGGGAACTATTATTTACTGGATTGAAAACTAACAACCTTTCTGGGTAAATATTCTTTAGCAACAAGCACGTATTCTTAGCTGTTAGCAGTTGAGCTAACAAAAGAAGCTGATAGCTTAGCACCAGAATCAACACACACCTTTAAAATACCAGGGTTAATAAAAGGGTTAAAATGCCTAAGCGCGGACCGTGCGTTATGATCAATCTTCTGTTTAAAATCACCCTTTAAATAAAGTTTTTCTTAACTTTCAAAACACACAAACACAGAACACAAAACTGAGCACGTGCTGAGCAGATAGCTAGCACCAAGATAGCTGAGTTCAACGGGGGGCTCGTTCTGTCAGGCAGACCAAACTGCATGTTACTATGGATATGCGGTCTCTGTTATCCTCCTTCCAGACCGAGAAACCGCTCCACTATGCGTCGTAGAGACAGCGTCTCTGCACTGAATTCTCTCCAAACAGTTTGCTTTCTGTAGATCTCAGAGAGAAAAGTCAAGCAACGCTTGTACTTTAATCACCCCGTTCATGAATGAATACCGGATACATAAACAGTGATTCATTCGTACTTAACCTGTGCATATGATCGCGTGATCTTATGACACCCTTGGATCCAGTTTGAAGAGTTTATGTCTGTTTGCCTGCAAAGAGACATTAGCGCGCTGTGTCTCTCTGTCCAAGCCCCAGGGTGACCAGCGTAGAAGAGATTGATTCCTTGGAAAGGGGGTACTTTTACATAGCCAGTGGCATCATGGGAACTGCTGCCACCCCCCCCTCTGTAAAAGTTTGTATCGCATCTTTCATGTTGTATCCATGGCTGTGGGTCCCAACAACGTTTATGGAACAAAAGGCTCAAAAAAGTGAAAGTATGAGAGCAACTACTCCTGTTTTATACCCCAATCTGAGCAAGCTGTTTACATGTAATTGAAAATTTTCACAAATATGTATTTAATCACTCCTAAAGAACAGCATTTTACAAAATTAAATCTTCTCATATGAGTATGTACATGAAAAAGAACAACCCTTACCTCACATTGTGGGTCTTTGTTTATTACGTCTGCCACTTTTGGACATTTGAATTGTTTTTGATTGCTGGTGTAAGGTCACATGACCTCAGGATTTTCCATTAACCCCTGTTTCAATGTATGCAGGTGCCTTCTTGTCCATTGCCTGTGAAATGTCTGTAACTCCCAGAATACAGAAACCATTTAATTCTTCTCCTGAGCTTCATGTATTTCCTGTATGCACTACACACCATCCCGGGGTGTTTAAGATTTAAGCCTTATGAATAAACAATAATAGGGACTGGCCAATATGTTCTAAGGGTAAAAAAAAAACGTGGGTCAATACTGTTACAGAAGTGTAGGATGTAGACAACAATTTAGTTTTAGATGATTCTGCCATTCTCATAATTGGCCGGAGAATAGATAACAGATGTGTCATGGGGTCATGGATACCCATGAAGAATGTTATAGTATTTTAGCTGGTTTGTCAACCCAAATATATTCAGTGGTGATCCACATATATCTTTTTTTTACCAGTTCTATCTAAATCCTATAATAACAATTCATTTTTTCACATAAATGTGCCATTTTCTTGTACACTAGAGTGCTACGTCGGATGAAAACGATTTGACTCAGATGAACACAGTTGACAGTAAAGAATGTCGTGATGGTAAGTCACCCTTAGTTATTTTCTATTATTCTTTCCTGGTTAAAATATAACATATATAATTTCCTCAATGTTAATGTATATAACTATTGAGTTAGTATATAATACTAACTCAACTGTAAGGGTATCTCTGTCCTTTTCTCTAAGCACTTAAAATGAAGAAAACAGAATCGAGCAATGGACAAAATCAAGATCATCAATAAAAGATAGCCTCAACTTAACCCTCACCCTACTTAACAGTAATACACAAACTAACTTACTTTATATCAGCTTTAACTGAATCTGATAAAATAAACTAATATCAGAATGTTTCACAAATAAACAAGAACAAACTTTCAAGTAAGTCCCAAATATTAGATTGCTTTAAGTGATGCAATTATTTGCTTGCCAACAGTTTCCACTTTTTGTATTGAACTGCATGGGATTATTTCTCTTTATTAGAGGTACCAAAGTACTCAAGTCTGGCATGTTTTAAATCTTACCTGGTGACACAATGGCAAGGTAATTAAGTCAAATCTAAAGCAGAATATTAGTCCTTGAGAATTGGAGCTGGAAATCCTTGGATGCAATTTCTTTTTATTTGTTTGCAATCTGGAAAAGTCTAACAATAAGTTATTTGTGGACTTTAAAACTCTATATGAAGTATAAGGATGCAACAGTTCAGGCAAATATCATGGTGCCATACCAACAAGAGTCTTAAAAAAAAGGAATTAAATCTTTAACTGGATCCTAAAATTAGCAGGAAACAAGTGAAGAGAAACCAGTACTGGTGTGATTTGATCATTGCATTTAGTGCTAGACTTTCAGCAGTATTTTGTACAGCCTGCTGCTAAATAGGCGATTCATCAACACCAACATACAGAGTGTTACAGTAATCCAAACAAGATGTAATAAAAGCATTAATTACTTTTTGTGTGTTGATAGAATATAGGACTCTATAAGATGTATTCTGACTTTGTCTGTAAACACCTTCAATAACACACCCATAAGATTGTAGGATGGTATTGTTCACCCTTTAGCTGTGATTCTAAGAACCTTTAAGTTAATTCACCATACCAGTGCGCCAAAAAATAAATTAAATATAAAAATGTAAAAATAAATGTCATGTCCCATTTAAATTTTTATCTACTCAATCATAAACTAAACATGCAATTTTTTTACACAAGCAAAATTTCTGTTGTTAAGGGATCACTACATAATTGTAGATCCACAACACAAAAAGGGCCCTTACAGTTATTAAAAGACAGAATGGGTTGATAGGTTTCCTTTTTGGGCTAGAGGAAATGTTTTATCTAAACTCAGCAACAAAAAAGGACAGATGGTATAAACATAACATGACAGTTGCCCTCAACACCTGTCTGCTGTAAAAGTCTACAAGCTGGACCTGAGTCCTTCCTAAAATCCTACCAGCCAATTTAACCAGGATACCAAGTCTGGTTTTGTTGATCAGAGACAGATTACCATTCCAAGCAGTGATACAAAAAAATTAAAAAAGATTCAATAAAACTATATCAAAATGGGCCATAATCTTAGATAAAACTCTCATTTTTCTTTTTTGGTTGTAGCAGCAAAATGGGACTCAAAATACAGAGCATTATCAATAAGAACCCCCGAATACAAGAAACCAGAGTTGAATTATGGCTGATCCAGTGTTTTTGCACTTTATTTCATCTGCTGTCAATGCCTGCTTTTTTTTTTCAATATTTTGTTAAGTGTAAGAAATATAAAGTTACCTGGAAGTGGTTTCATATTTTCATATTTCATATTGTCTTTTTTTTTTTTTTTTTACAATTACATACATACACAATTTTTAATGTAAATGCAGCTAAACTAAAAAAGAAGCAAGAAAGGAGTTCTTTCAGCGAAGGAAGAAAAAGATAATTGAAAAAAAAGTATTATTTTAGATTACACAAAACGTAAGACAAGCATTTGAAAAGTGTTTAGCGTTAAAACCCAAAGTTGTGTTTGTTTCTTTTATAAGTTGTGTGTCTATTATGTTTTGTGCCACTGTAGAATATTTGTTGGAGTCTTGAAAAACAAAAGTGCAATAAAATAAAACATATTGTATCAGTAATGATTTTCTATTTCTGCCCCAGATCTCAGAATGGTCCTGCTGGGCAAAACTGGAAGTGGAAAAAGCACCTTTGGTGAAACCATATTTGGAGAGAAAGTGTTTAAGATCGATCATACAGCAAATTCTGGAACAACGAAATGCCAGAGTGTAACCAGAAAGGTCAATGGAAAACTGATAACAATAGTTGATACACCTGGTCTCTTTGATAATCGTACATCTGTTGAGGACCTGAAATTAGAGCTGTCAAAGTGTCTCACATTGTGCTCCAGTGGCATTCATGCTTTTCTAATTTTTCTGAAAATTGAGATATTCACTGAGCAGGAAAACAACATTGTTAACCAGATAACTGACATATTTTCAGATGAAGCATTAAAATACGCTGTGGTTGTTTTCACCTATGGTGACCAGCTCCCTGAAGGAGTGAAAATTGAACATTTTGTTAATGATAATCAGAAGCTGTGTGATTTCATACAGAAATGTGGAGGCCGACTGTGTGTGATTGATAATAAATACTGGAAGACAAGCCCCCAGGGTGGCAACAGAAACAACAAGGTTCAGGTGGAAAATTTGCTCAACTCTATAAACAAGATTAAGGACGGGAACAATAAAGCTGTCTACACCAATGAGGCTTTTGAAAAAATAGCAAAGATAATCCAAAAAGAAGAGGAAGGTATTAGAGCATTATCCAGAGAAAAGTCTCCGGAAGAGATTGCAAATCAATCACGAGAAAATGTCACACATTATCTCAAAACAGCTGCTGGAATTACAACAGGAATGCTGCTGGGAGCTGTTCTTGGTAACTCTGCAATGGTGGCAGAAGTAGTTTCAGGATTGCTGAAAAGGGAATTGGCAACAGGATTTGAATTGTTGGGAAATGTAGCAGAAGTCGCCATAGGAGCAGGAACCAAAGTGTCTAATGTTGGAGTTGGTGGATTTGCAGGAACAGCAAAATCTTTAGCTGTTACAGCAGCAAGAGGAGGAGCCATTGGATATTATGAAGGTGAAAAGGCTGAAACAGTGGGAGAAGCAATAAAAAACACAACTACTGCTGTATATAAGTGTATGAAAAACAATTAAAAAAGTGATAAAAAAAAAGGCAAGGAGAACGAGACGGCTCTGTAAAATAAGCCAAAGTCAAAATTTTGTTTTGGGTTTCTTGAGTATGAACATCCCCACTTAAAGAGCGGCAAAAGCATACAATAAGGTATCAAAAGGTTTAGGTAAAGGACATGTATGTTTCTTATATAAGAAATGTTACTTTATGCATCAGCAGTAATATCTTATGATTTATTATTGGAAGTACAGTTTTTGTTGGGTTTTTATCCACTTTTTCAAAATTTACTAATGAGTAAGATTTATATATAAAGATTTTTTGTAAGTCTTGAAATTCTTAATGTACATACTTCTATCCTGAAACATGTTTTTTCATAGAACCCAAAACAATGTTAGATAAAGAGGAAATATTTACAGTTATGTTTGTAATGTTTGACTACTTTCTACAAATACACTTTAAGCTAAAACAAATTTTGTCAATTTATTCAAGTTGTCTTGTCATGTTTGGCTAAAACAATAAAAAATAACTGTGAAGAAATCTACTAAGTATAAGTGGTGTTATCTTCTTCTAGAATTGCTGAAAGAAGTTTGAAATCCTTTTAGTCGAAGTAGAAATTGTTTATTAACATGTTTATGCAGGAGTCCAGTACTACCTAAATGATCCCTTAAGCTAGGCCACGCCACATTTTGGCAGTAAAACCATTTAACATTTTGCTAGAGGAGGCTTTAATCTTCACAAAACAATTCAAACTCCAAATGAGTTTTGCACAAATACCTTTTAGTTTTACAGCAACCTATACACAGGCGATGACATTTTAAGGTCCCTCAGACATTGTGTGTCTTTGTTTATTACGTCTGCCACTTTTGGACATTTGAATTGTTTTTGATTGCTGGTGTAAGATCACATGACCTCAGGATTTTCCATTAACCCCTGTTTCAATGTATGCAGGTGCCTTCTTGTCCATTGCCTGTGAAATGTCTGTAACTCCCAGAATACAGAAACCATTTAATTCTTCTCCTGAGCTTCATGTATTTCCTGTATGCACTACACACCATCCCGGGGTGTTTAAGATTTAAGCCTTATGAATAAACAATAATAGGGACTGGCCAATATGTTCTAAGGGTAAAAAAAAAACGTGGGTCAATACTGTTACAGAAGTGTAGGATGTAGACAACAATTTAGTTTTAGATGATTCTGCCATTCTCATAATTGGCCGGAGAATAGATAACAGATGTGTCATGGGGTCATGGATACCCATGAAGAATGTTATAGTATTTTAGCTGGTTTGTCAACCCAAATATATTCAGTGGTGATCCACATATATCTTTTTTTTACCAGTTCTATCTAAATCCTATAATAACAATTCATTTTTTCACATAAATGTGCCATTTTCTTGTACACTAGAGTGCTACGTCGGATGAAAACGATTTGACTCAGATGAACACAGTTGACAGTAAAGAATGTCGTGATGGTAAGTCACCCTTAGTTATTTTCTATTATTCTTTCCTGGTTAAAATATAACATATATAATTTCCTCAATGTTAATGTATATAACTATTGAGTTAGTATATAATACTAACTCAACTGTAAGGGTATCTCTGTCCTTTTCTCTAAGCACTTAAAATGAAGAAAACAGAATCGAGCAATGGACAAAATCAAGATCATCAATAAAAGATAGCCTCAACTTAACCCTCACCCTACTTAACAGTAATACACAAACTAACTTACTTTATATCAGCTTTAACTGAATCTGATAAAATAAACTAATATCAGAATGTTTCACAAATAAACAAGAACAAACTTTCAAGTAAGTCCCAAATATTAGATTGCTTTAAGTGATGCAATTATTTGCTTGCCAACAGTTTCCACTTTTTGTATTGAACTGCATGGGATTATTTCTCTTTATTAGAGGTACCAAAGTACTCAAGTCTGGCATGTTTTAAATCTTACCTGGTGACACAATGGCAAGGTAATTAAGTCAAATCTAAAGCAGAATATTAGCCCTTGAGAATTGGAGCTGGAAACTGTACTGTACTGGTGTGATGTGATCATTGCATTTAGTGCTAGACTTTCAGCAGTATTTTGTACAGCCTGCTGCTAAATAGGCGATTCATCAACACCAACATACAGATTTAGTTTCACAAGTGGAGCATTACACCTAATGCTTTGAACCTCTGCTTGACAGAAATAAAATGACAGAAATGAAATGGAAAAAAAGAAGCACAAAAGAAAGAAAGGGGGGCAAAAAGGAAAAGGGGAGAGAAGGAGAATATAATGGAGGAAAGAAAGAAGGATGAAGAGAATACAAGATAACACCCTGCTTGCTTCTACACCTGCAGAAACGTTCATATTACCAGCTTTTTTACCAAAAGGTGCAGAGTACTTATGAATGCAAGATGTATTTAGTGGTAAATGTGGCTCAATATATAGCGTGAGAGCGCTTATAAATACAAGGTTTCTCTATAAAAATATGCCACAATGAGTGTGAGGGGCCACAGACCCACCCCCTGGACCCGGGACAGATACAGAGGAGATCCGAGCCACAGACATCCAAAGGCCCCCCAGAGCACTGGAACCCCAGGAGAACCACCACCCGTACTACCGTAACCCCACCAGAGAGGAGGAGGGTAGAATCCCAGGGGAACCACCCAGCAGCCACAGTGCAGAAGCCCCAGGGAGCTGCAGCGATGAGCCCACAGACCCTGCCGGCAGCCGTCGACGCCCGAGCGGATCCAGGACCCCCGGATCCAGGACCGCCCGAGACCCCAGGACAAATCACTCCCCAAGCAGAGGCTCGACCGAGCCCAGGGGTCCACACCCCGGCAAGCAGCCAATGGGAGTGAGCCAACACACACCAAAGCACCCAGCCCCGGATACTGAAAACCACAAGTACACCGGCCGGCAGAGATACCAACCACAGGCAGGTAGTGTAGCAGGGAGGTAATAGGCCACACATTCGATGGAGGCCTAAACTGATCCAGGAGAGGGGAGCAGCCCAAGACCTAACCTGACACCAAAAACAGGCACACACAATCACAATCACACATTCCCACCCTCATGCGTACATATAAAAACACTCACACCCACACACTCAACATAACGACAAACAACAATGGACGTCGTACACTCACTCACACTTCCTATACATACTCCAAACTCCCAGGTCCAGGTGCCGATACCTTATAGAGCCTAATCTTTAGAGTATCAATTAAATAATGATCATATTACATGGATAAGATGTCATAAAACAGTAAAATGAATATATCTTCGCAATCTGGAACTGAAGATGAAGAGGACTGTATGGAGCTGTTTTATGTCAGTCTGAAGTTCGAAAAACAGGCAAAGGTCATGGCACCAGGATGGGAGCGGGAGTCGTGAAGGTCACTGTCAGAGTTAGACGTAATTATAAACTCAGAGAAGGTATGCAATGAAGACATAAGTGAGTCAAAGTTATCTTTGGCTGGCCAAGGAGAGACAGTTCATTCTCTCAAAGGAGCTACCCTGTGTCACAGCCTTTTCTTAAGGAAAGAAAGAAGACTCATGTTACAGTATTGTGTGTGTGGCTACAATACAAGTCCTACTGAATAAAACTGGTTCTGTCCAGATACTGACACATCACACACGTCCAGATCTGGCACTCAAGGACACGAAGATTGGCTGGGGTGCGAACAGCCCTCTTCCCAGAATTCCTCCACACACACACACACAAGTTCCTGCTCAGTCTGCATAGCAACCACCCAAATGCAACTCTAAGAGAAGATGACAATTCTGTTAATAGTTTATAAATGTAAAGATCAAAAAACATATGTGAAAAGTGTTCAAACCACTTCTATCAAAGTTTACCCAACTAAATAAATGAAAATGTCTTTTAATGGCAAATCATAAGAATAAAGAACCTTTTTAAACTAAGTAATGATAATTCATGTACAAATCTTCCAACAGTCACAAAACAGGCAAAAGTCGTGGCACCAGGACGGGAGCGGGAGTTGTGAAGGTCGAAAAACAGGCAAAAGTCATTTCAACCTGGAAAGACTCACATAATGGAGAAACAACAAGAAGACGGTTAAAGAGTTTATTTATGAAAGATTATTTCTTTGGCGCTCGGACCCCTGAGGAAGACGTGAACCCTGAGGATGAAATTAGTTTGAATAAACATCTTTATGATTAGGTACGTCTTCCCCCCTGGGATCTGATCCTGGTGGTGACGTAGGCCTTAGTATGGAAGGAGTTGGGAGCCTATGGTGGAGGAGGGTCGAAGCTCAGCAGAAGAGCGGTATCTTCCATGCAGAGGGTTTTTAAAAGTTCTGCATTATAGAGAGGATCAACCCGTATGCCCTGAGAAGAGCTGCAACTCAAAATTGAGAATCTGAATTTCATCTGTTGCATTTTTACCAAGATAACTGAAGTGAACTTGGTCAGTGAACAGCTGATTGCTCTAAGTTTCAGGCTTCTGGAAATCCTGATCCAACCTCAATTACACCTCAAAGGTTTCCTTCAACTATTCAGCCTCTGGAAGCTACCGGCTTTTGAAACATGTACCAACAAAGTTCCTGTTTTTTTAAATGTTTTTATTTCTTTTATTTATTTTTTTTGTTTTTTTCCAACTTGACCATTGAAACCCCGAGCATCAGCGCCTGTCCACATAGAGGAAGAAAACTGAAGATTTGCCTCTCACCCAAGAAAACAATCACTTGTGCCCTACTGAAGAAATCATTCTAGTCGGATCCATGGTGAGCCTCCATCTCCAAAGCCTCTTCAGCCTTACCAGTTTCAGCATTAGGGAAAGATAGGTTAAGCTCTTTGATTTATTTCTATTATTCAAATTATTAGGTTTTGCTGATTTTTAAGCTGTTAGTGACCCATGCCACAGCATTACTAATTAAAGAAAGCATATAAATTTCTAGATTTATTGTGGACAGTCAATTATTTGAGTCACCTTATTTTTGGGTTTTTCGTTGGTGGTAAAAAGTCTTGTTGCCTGGTTCCAAATGATTTTAGGAGGCTTTTATAGGTTGCCTTAAGCNCTAATTAAAGAAAGCATATAAAATTCTAGATTTATTGTGGACAGTCAATTATTTGAGTCACCTTATTTTTGGGTTTTTCGTTGGTGGTAAAAAGTCTTGTTGCCTGGTTCCAAATGATTTTAGGAGGCTTTTATAGGTTGCCTTAAGCCAAACTTGTTAAAACAATGCCCTTGGGACTCGTGCCGAGCCACTAAAATCAACCTAACCCATATACCAATTGTAAGTTGTAAAATAGGGAATGAGCAGCCGTTAACAGAAGTGACTGTCGAGGAGTGGATGACTACTGTGGGCTACTCAGTTGTCCAAGCCACCAGTTGAAGAAGGGCGTGACTTCTGGATGCTGGCTGTTAGAGGTTAGGCGAGTCATTTCCCGACACCAGCTTAAAAAGATTTTCCAGTAAACCTGCTTAGTAAGACCTTCCAGCTTTAGGGAAGTCTGGACCTGTTGGATGGAGAGCTGGATAGAGCAATCCCCTTAGAAATAGGGAAGTAGGAGGGAGGGGTTAGCTCATCAGACAACAAAAATGGGCTCCCCTAGATCTGAGAGGAGGAGCATCTGATTTGACCTAGGGGAGTCCTGCTTTGACAAGGCTGTGGTAATTAATTCAATAATTAGAGACAGAGTAAGAAGTCATATCTGAAATTATAAAAAGCCTTCCATTTACCTAAGGAGAACTAATCTGAAAAAAGATCTACACCAACATTTTCTGCCATGTTTTGAGCCAGTGTATATAATTGATCCAGAGTTCTTGTTACTGAACCATCAGGAGCTGTGGTATTTAGAATAAAAGTACGACATAAAGGACCCAACATGGTCTAAAGTCAAAAACAATTCATTAATTTCAGACTGTGGTATTCTTAGGGACATGTATGGTTATGTGTCTCAGTTGCACTGCTGTGGAGGCAGCTCTGTCAGACCTGAAAAGCTTTTGAGCAAAAACACATGGAGAGGAATAAACCAGCATAACATAAAAATGATGAATACAAAGAACAATAAACATGCAAAAAGTCACATCTTCTTCTGATCCATGATCTTATTTTAAAACAAATGTCGCACTGCCCAAGGGATTATTATGCCCCATTGTAAAAACAGTGTTCCTCACCCACCTCTTCAATCGCTCTCCAGTGATTAGCTCACAGCTCTTTGGCTTGTGGTGGGTCGTTGTCCTTCATGGGGTGATCTCCTTTGTTTCCATCCTGTGATGGTTGAAGCAGTAGCCCATTGGATTGGCCTGATGTCCCTCAGTAGTGGAGTCATCTGGTGGATTAAGAACCTGTCTGCGGTAAGTGGCCACTGTTTGAGTCGTCAAAAGCACCTTGAAACAATCCTTGTTTGCGTTTGGACCTTTGATGTGTCCTCCTTGGCTGGTCTAATAACCTTGCTGCAGTTGGAGTAGTATGACTGCATCCTGCTAATGGCAGACAGCTCCCATCTGGAGAGAAGGCTTGATATATAATTGCAGATAAACTTCTATAGTGATAGCTATACTGTTTTAGGTATGGAGGAGCGAGATAAAATAGTTCTCCAAACATTTTTTTGTTTAACATTTAAGCTGCAGCATTATTAGTAGTAATATTCAAGGATAAGGATGAAAACTCTTAATATTTCCAGTTTCTAAAATTCGATAAGAGATATCTTGAAATAATTTGTTGAGGGGGGTCCTGAGGAGAGGTCATGGATTCCTGCATGATTCATTGTGGACAAGACCCTCATCTGGGATTTCCACCACCTCCAACCTGATCAGTACTGATCAGGATGGAGGTGGTGGAAATCCCAGATGAGGGTCTTGTCCACAATGAATCGTGCAGGAATCCAGGACTTCTCCTCAGGACCATAGCCCTCCCAGTCCACCAGGCAACGTATGCCACGTCCCTGCCGTCTAGACAGGATGATGCGCCGGACAGTGTAGACCGGGCCATCAGCAAGAAGGCGGGCAGGTGGAGGGGGCCCGGAGGTGGGCCCGAGACGGGACACCACGTAGGGCTTGATCCGGGACATGTAGAAGGTAGAGTGAACTCTCACGGCGCGAGGCAGACGTAAACGAACAGCCACAGGATTGATGATCTTGGATATGGGAAAAGGTCCCACAAAATGAGGTGCCAGCTTACGGGAGTCAACCAGAAGTGGGAGGTCCTTGGTGGACAGCCAAACCTTCTGTCCCACCTGGTAGCTTGGAGCAGGGTCTCTCCGATGATTTGCTGTGCGTGCCTGCACCTCCGACATCCTGATAATGGACCTTCTTGCCTTTCTCCAGATGCGCTGACATCTTAGGGCCGCGGCCTGAGCAGAAGGAACCTCAGCTTCTTTCTCCTGGACTGAGAACAAGGGTTGCTGAAAACCAAACACAACTAGGAAAGGGGATAACCCCATGGCACTAGCCGGGAGGGTGTTGACAACATATTCAACCCATGGTAAATTTTGAGACCGCTTTGTTGCGTCTGACTCACATAGTGCGTGAAGTTTGGTCTCCACCCCTGGTTTGCCCTCTCAGTTTGTCCGTCCGACTGTGGGTGAAATCCTCAAGACAAACTGACTGTAATCCCCAGCAAGGAACAAAACTCTCTCCAGAAACGTGACACGAACTGAGACCCTCTGTCCGAGACAATGTCTGTGGGTATGCCGTGAAGGCGAAAAACCTCACGTGCCAAAATGTCCCCCATTTCCTTGGCTGAAGGCAACTTCTTGAGAGGGACAAGGTGAACCATCTTTGAAAACCTGTCGATGACAGTTAGCAGAACTGTGAAGCCATTAGAAACTGGCAAACCTTTCACGAAGTCCATGGCTATGTGTGACCAGGGAGGAGGAGGAATAGGTAGTGGATGTAAGAGTCCAGCAGGAGGGCGACGAGAAGACTTGGCTTGGGAACCTTGAGTACAGGCCGTGACGTAATCTGTAACATCTTTGACTAGAGATGGCTACCAAAACTGAGTACGGACCATCTGCAACGTCCTGCTGATACCAGGATGACAGAACAGACGTGAATTATGGCATGAATTAAGTACCTTGGGTACGAGGCGTTCTGGGACAAAACATCGGTCAGGTGGGCATGAAGTAGGGATAGGGAGGTCTTTGGTGGCATCTCTAATCTGTCCTTCCAACTCCAACATGGTGACAGAGAGTCCCACTGATTTCAGGAGAATAAACTCATCCTCCCCAGAGGCCGGTGACTCGGAGGGTTCCAGTATTCTGGACAGGGCGTCCGGTTTGCAATTTTTGATTCCAGGTCTGAAAGACAGAGGGAAGTTGAATCTTCCAAAAAATAAAGCCCACCTTGCCTGCCTGGGATTAAGGCGCTTCGCTGATCTCAGGTACTCCAGGATCTTATGATCTGTCCAAACAAGAAATTGTTCCTTAGCCCCCTCTAGCCAATGCCTCCACTCCTCGAGAGCTAACTTGACTGCCAGCAATTCTCAGTCCCCAACATCATAATTGCGTTCTGCTTGGGACAAAGTCCTAGAAAAGAAGGCACATGGGTGAATACGATCATCAGAATGTCTTTGGCTTAGGACTGCTCCAACCCCAGTGTTAGAGGTGTCGACCTCCACTATGAACTATTTTTCGGGGTTAGGGGATCATAGAACAGGAGCAGATGTAAATAAACCTTTGAGCTTGACAAAAGCTCTTTCTGCCATCTCGTTCCATAGAAACTTGGTCTTTGACGATGTGAGAGCATTGAGAGGGGCTGCTACGATGCTATAATTTCTGATGAAACGTCTGTAAAAGTTAGCAAACCCCAGAAACCTTTGAAGCTGTTTGTGATCGGTAGGAGAAGGCCATTCCAAGACCGCCTTGATTTTGGAGGGATCCACAATGACTTGGTTTGGAGAAATGATGAATCCTAGGAATGAAGTGGTGGTGGTGTGAAACTCACACTTTTCAGCTTTGACAAACAGATGATTTTGAAGAAGACGGAGGAGAACGGCCCGAACATCACTTCTGTGCGTTTCCAGATCCTGGGAATAAATCAGAATGTTGTCAAGGTAAACAAAAACAAACTGTCCAACCATGTCCCTCAGGAGATCATTCACAAATGCCTGAAACACTGCAGGGGCATTAGTTAAACCAAAAGGCATTACGCAGTACTCATAGTGACCTGTGGGAGTGTTAAATGCCATCTTCCATTCGTCCCCTCCTTGATGCGGACAAGGTGGTAAGCGTTTCTCAAGTCTAGCTTGGAGAAAATCTTGGCGCCTTGAGTCTGGTCAAAAGCAGTGTTCAAGAGTGGTAGAGGGTATTGGTTCTTGATGGTGATGTCGTTTAGTCCCCTGTAGTCGATGCATGGTCTCAAGGAACCATCCTTCTTCCCCACAAAGAAGAAGCCTGCCCCTGCTGGAGAAGAAGAGTGTCTGATTATACCAGCCTTTAATGAGTCATCGACATACTTCCTCATGGCTTGGTTCTCTGGTCCAGACAATGAATACAATCGGCCCCTAGGGGGAGATGTTCCTGGTAGGAGCTCAATGGCACAGTCATAGGGTCTGTGAGGTGGAAGTGCTGTGGCTCTGGATTTGTTGAAAACCTCCTTAAGAGCATGATATTTGGGAGGCACTTTAGACAAATCAGGGTATGTCTCCTCAACGTAATTTTCAGGAATGTTATCTGTGGTGGCAGAAGACAGACACATGGCTGAGCGGGACTTAGCCCAGCCCAAAATCTCTTTGGCTTGCCAGTCAATGTGGGGGTTGTGCTTTTGTAACCAGGAAGCCCCTAAAACAATGGGTAGTTTAGGCAAGTTGATGATCCTGAAAGTCACTTCATCCAAATGATTGCCCCCCAGTGTGAGTTTGATTACCTCTGTTTTGTAGTGTGAACTATTGATGCTATGACCATGTAAAGCCAGGACATTACGGGTGTCAGATGTGGGAAGGAGCTTGATGTCATGATCCCTGACGAACGACTCATCCATAAATTCTGTGTCCACCCCTGAGTCAATGAACACCGACACCTGATGAGAAATAGAAGACACTTGAATGGTTGCAGGAAATGAGCATGAGGAGACAGACAGTTGGCTATGGCTCAGTAAAGTTCTCCTCACCTTTATTGAGCCTGGGCGTTTAACGGACACTTGAAGGCCAACATGACCCTGTCCACCACAATAAAAGGACAACTTGTTTTTCCTTCATCAATTGTGCTCCCCTACAGAAATTTTTGATCAACCCAACTGCATGGGCTCATGGTCATATCGGTGTTCAGAAGGGGGTGGAAGACCCTTGGGTTCTTGGTGGGGAACAGGACTGTGAACTGAGGAAGGTTTAACCTCCTTATGACGCCTCTCCCTCCTCCTTTCTGTGAGCCGTAAATCAATTCGGGTCGCCAGGTCCTCAAGTTGGTGAAGGGAGGCAGGGTAGTCCCGGGTTGCCAGTTCATCCTTGATGTTCTCATTAAGACCTTGCATTAAAACATCCATTTGAGCATGCTCATTCCAAAAACTGTAAGCTGCCAACAAATGAAAGTCAATGATATAAGATGTGACACTTCCCTCTCCCTGTTTTATGGAGAGTAAACCTCTGGCACCCTCACGACTAGGAAGAACTGGGTCAAAAACCCTGATGAGCTCCTTGGAAAATGCAGCATAAGAAGCACACGTGACCGAACCATTCTGCCACTCCACAGTGCCCCATTGCTTAGCCTTTCCAGATAGCAGGGAAATAACAAACGCCACCTTAGAGCGCTCAAAAGGGAACGAAGAAGGCTGAAGCTCAAAATGAATCTCACACTGAGTAAGAAAAGCACGGCACTGGTCAGGATCTCCCTTAAACAGCTCAGGAGGCGTGAGTCTAGGCTCTCTTACCAGATCAGGAACTCTGGGGGAAACAGATTGTGAGGGCGCTGGCGTGGAGGCAGGAGTCATGGAGCACAGCATAGAAATTATTTCCCCTGGGCTGGAATCTAGGCAGGCAATAGAGTGATCAACATTAGCGCACCACTACTGTGGTGGCGGTGGGTCCATCTTTTGGCCAGATTTTATTATCACGGCCTGAGACAGAGAACCTAAATTCAGCCAAACACAAAGTGAAAAGTTAAAAGGTTTATTCAGGTACTCAGGATCAGATAGCAGGAGAGCAGCAGTCAGCTTCCACAAATCAATGAGGACAGAGAGACAAGTTAGTGGCTGATTAAAACTCAGGACTTGCAAAGAGTTAGATAAAGCCACTAACCTTCTCAGTCTGGGAATGAGGCGCAGAATCCAGAAGAGGATGTGATCCAGACAGTTAATGAGGAAGAACCCAACAGACCGAAATCGGATTGCCGACTGATCCAAATCCTCAGGGGAATCAGCTGAAGCTGTGACCGGAACACAGAGAGCTGCGATTGTCCTCTTGACAATAATTCCAGGCGGACTTGAGAGCCAGGCGGGCTCAGGCTGAATAAACCAGTGGCTTGGCTGGGGCATAAATCCAGGGACAGAAACAGAGTCGAGTTCCAGGGCTAGAGACAAGGGGCAGGCAGAGGCATGAAACCAGAGGCAGGAAACAGAGTCGAAATCCAGAAATCCAATCTGTCAGACAAGGGGCAGGCAGGAAGGCAAAATCCGTGAGGCAATGCAAGGTCAGAGAACGAGATCAGTCAGGAAGGAACGCTGGATAACTACTCACAAATGTTTTTCGAAAATCTGGCACCGTCTGCCTGTCAGAGGGCTGTATATAACTGCAGCTCCACAGGTGTGTGGCATGATGGTGATTGCGCAGCAGCAGACAGGTGAAGCAGATGAGTTGATAATGAGTGAGAGCAGAGCAGGCAGACGGGCCAGAATCATAACACATTAATAGAGAGATGAAGGGAAGGAAAAGATGTGGTAGAAAAAAAGTCTACAAGCAATAGGGATAACTGTACCCCGGAGAGGATTGTGAAACAAAACCCATTCAAAAATGTGGGGTAGATTCACAAAGAGAGGACTAAAGCTGGAGTCAGTGCTTCAAGAGCCACCACGCACAGGCTGTGCAAGACATGGGTTTCAGCTATTCCACTCCTTGTGTCAAGCCACTCTTGAACAAGAGACATCGTTAGAAGCATCATGCCTGGGCTAAAGACAAAAGGACTGAGCTGCTGCTGAGTGGTCCAAAGTTATGTTCTCTGATGAAAGTAAATTTTGCATTTCCTTTGGAAATCCCCATATCCCCACATTAACCCCATAGCAAATCTATGTGGTATTGTGAAGAGGAAGATGCAATACACCAGACCCAAAATTTCTTAAGAGCTGAAGGCCACTATCAGAGCAACCTGGGATCTCATTATACCTGAGCAGTGCCACAGACTGATCAACTCCATCCCTTGCTGCATTGCTGCAGTAATTTGGGCAAATAGAGGCACAACTATATATTGAGTGCTGTACATGTTCATACCATTCATGTTCATACTTTTCAGTTGGCCAATATTTCTAAAAATCCTTTTTTTGTGTTGAGTCTTAAGTAATATTCTAATTTTCTGAGATACTGAATTTGTCCCCCTCCCTTGCTCAAGCCAGCATGTGTCCAGGCCCATCTGAGGTTTGCCAATGACCATCTGGATGATCCAGAGAAGGAATGGAGAAGGTCATGTGGTCTGATGAGACAAAAATGGAGCTTTGGTCTAGACTCCACTTGTTGTGTTTGGAGGAAGAAGACGGATGAGTACAACCCCAAGAACACCATCCCCACCTTGAAGCATGGAGGTGGACACATCATCCTTTGGGGATGCTTTTCTGCAAAGGGGACAGGACAACTGCACCATATTGAGGGAAGGATGGATGGGGCCATGTATCATGAGATCTTAGCCAACAACCTCCTTGACTCTGTAACGACACTGAAGATGGGTCGTGGCTGGGTCCTCAAGCATGACAATGACCTGAAGCACACAGCCAGGGCACCCAAGGAGTGCCTCCATTCAAATCAATTAAAATTCAAAAATACTTTATTAAATCCCAAAGGGAAATTAAATGTTGTTGTAGCTCATTATGAGGGTTTCCTCAAAGAGCCGTTGTAGATGCTGATGGCTGTGGGCAGGAAGGATCTCCTGTAGTGCTCCGTCTTACAGCAGATCTGAAGAAGCCTCTGACTGAAGACACTCTGTTGTTGTAGGACAGTCT
>JAHUTJ010075309.1:0-18306 GCA_036250325.1 Characodon lateralis | reverse complement strand
ACACGTTTTAATCAAAAATGCACCAGAAACCGAAACCCGAGTCCAGTCCATGTGAAAACAAGTCCAGGCTTAATTATGCAAGGATATTCAGAAAATACCGGCTCGTTTTGCATCTGGTTTCATACCGTCGCTTAGTCTGGTGGTTCTTTTGCTAGATGTTGAGAACATGGGAAATCTCTAACACGAACTTAAAATGCTGTGCAAATCTGTCAAGATCATGTTTTCTCCACCGAGATGCGTGTCGTGTATTCACACAGGCTGCTTCTATCGGTGAAGCACGTTATCTTTCAAAACCAATCACATATATAGAAAATATTGTATTACAGATAATCCCAGTTCCCACGGCCCCTGAATATAACAGCTGGGAATATGTTATTCAGCAGCTGTGTTGAGCTGTCAGTCATGATTCCGCACCCACGTGATCTGAGGCCCCGCCCCCCACGCCAAAACAGGGCCAAAAGTTTGAAGCCGAAAAAAAAAATCTGCAAGTTCGAAAAAAAAACTTGAATCTGAAAAGTAGTTTTGAACTTATTTTTTCTAGTTTCACATCAGTTTTTTTTTTTTTTTTCAGTTGCAAAACTTTTTTTCCAGTTTTCACATTTTTGGGGGGGAGGTTCAAAATAATTTTTCAGGTATAAATATTTTTCTTTTGAACAAACTTTTATTTTTCAGGTTCAAATTTTTTTTGTTTGAACAAACTTTATGGCCCCAATTTAGCTCCATAGCGGCAGCAGATCTGAAAAATAAAAAAGACATAAAATATTTTAAAACATCCTTATCCCCCTTTGTAAAAATTGCTGGTTTTCTACTTGTTCACAAAAGAACATTGCAGCTTAAACAGCAGCGATAAAATCAAACCTTCAACACACAGCTATCTAATTTGCCTAAAATTATAATCCTTTTCAGTAAATTTTTTTTTTCTAAAACTGATCTTTCAATACAGATTTTAAACAATTTAATGTTACTACAATGAATTCCAAATATCTTTCTCAAGCCCTTCTGACATGATATAGACACAATGATGACAGAGTTGACATTTTGAACAGCTTTTTAGCACCTTATATTAGTGATCAGTACAGGCGTCGTGGCTAGCGTTACAAATCCGCGCTTTCTGAATATGATTGTAAATATGACTGTAGCTGCCAATTTGTCCATATCTAATATGTTCCATGACAAAACGAGGTGGAACACATTTGTTTGCACTGAAAGCTTGAGAATATTTTTCCCCACTGAAAAAAGTTATTCAATTAAAGTCGGATTTTTCTAAATCTTTTAGTGTGAGATCATTCCATAATAAAAATTAGTTTATTGTAAGGCTTCTCCAGAGGTGTCTATAAACATGGCCTGTACAGTAGCTGCTACCATTTATTGTTCACTGATTTAAGAACAGATTTATCAATGTGTTCGACATAATCTGTTGTCATCTTTACATTATGTTCAACCTGCCTATGATTCTGCACAGCATATTGTTAAATCTTCAGTAAGGTTCATTGGATTAAAATATTCTAAAGCCAAAGAACTGCTGTTTTATCTCACAGTTTGAGAAGAATCAAGTAACTTGACTCAGAAGCTTAAACCCCAGTATTTCTATTTTCTGTCTAAGTTGCTTGGACAAAAATAAGGTGGCTGCCAGCGTGTGCCTTTTAATTTGAGAGAAGTATGAGTCTTTTCACACATAAATGTGTTTTTCTCAACCTTATATTTGCAGATTATATCTGCATGAAAATAAAATTGGAAACATTTAACAGTGCATGGAAATGTGAAATCTGTTTAATATATAATTCAGATGTTTTACCACACCAATTCTCATGCGGTCATCCTTTTGTTCTTCTCTGCCAGACGGTCCTGTGGATTACAGTCAATTACCGGAATCACTGAGCTATATCAAAAGGAAACAAGGAGCTCTGGAGTGGAAAAATTCATTTGTTAAAACCAACAATCCAACTCAGCTATACTTGAAAAGAAACTTCTGGAAGAACCTAAGGTGTAACATGCCAGCTGTACCTGCAAGAAGACTGCAAAGTATTACTTGAAGTGGTGAATAAGCTAAATTTTCCAGGTTTACGGATGGCATCCATCAGAATCTTCAGTTTTCAGGACTCTCTGAGACTATTTTTTAAGTTCTCCACACATGGAGACAAGGCATTTGAGCTATCATTCATCATAATGTGGATGACTTATTTTAATAACGTACACTTTTGTAAAGTACCAGAACCGGTCCACTTACCAAACGGACTCTTGCAGTTCACACAAAGAAGATTGAACGATAATGCGGCAAATCTTAAATGTTTTTCACTCAATGTGCATATTTCTACAAGAACCAGAAGCTGACTTTGCATCTTAATTTCCTTAATTTGCTTTGATTATATTTCTGTTTCATGGATTAGGCCCAAAAGTTTGTCACAGAGAAAAAAATTAATCAGATTTCAATTATATTTTTTATGCCATGTAAGCATTGTGTGACAAGGTTTTGCTGAAAACAATGGTTTGATAATAAAGAGTCTTGTGGCTGGATTGAACTTTGCTTTGCATAATCTTCTGACTTTGAACTTATGGTTATGGTTTGTGTTAATTTTATGATGCTTATGAGACTCTGGATGAGTCTCATATGCATATTTGAGGTCAACTGCCAGAGCTGAGCTCTGCAGCTGCAGAGAACATAAAAAAAAAAGTTTGTTCCTACAACAAGTTACTGAGAAGTTAGTTTTCACACTGTCTCATAAACAATTTTGCACCCCTGGGTCTTTTAGGAAAAACTGAACTGTAAAACACTGTGAATCAGAGCAACACTGTTGGGTGCTTTTGCTCTTATTTTGCACAAGATAACACACTAATTGCTTCTTACCATAACAGTGCTTGGATAATCTTATTTTTTCACCACAATAGTTAATGTAAGAAGAAAATAAAATCCTCTCTCGGTTCTTAAGTTTTGTGCCTCAAGGGTTGATACAATTATTTGTTCTTCAACCAAAATTATCTAGATCTAACTTGAGGTGTACAAAAGAAACACAAACTGAATTCCAGTTTTATTTTTTATTAAAGAAAAAACTGAAGGGAGAGATGTGTGTAACAGGTACAACTTCACTGCTTTTATGTGTTTCCCTTATGAGGAAAAGTAGTAGCCTAATGCCAGAAACATTTGACCAACTGATGATCAGCAAATGAAAAATTGCTGATTTTTTCACTTGGTGTGTTTAGAGCATTCAGATTTGAACACAATGCCAAGGTGGAAAAACATAATTTCCCCAGAGAGATCAATATAGTGCCCATCCATCTGGAAAGAGCTATATTGTCATTTCCGAGTTGTTTGAAGTGCATAATTTTATAGTGATAAAGATTATTAAAATATGAAAATATTTAAGATAGAAAAAGACAGACTGAATAAGCATGGATTGTTTGGAGGGTTATAAGGAGATATAATAAATATAATAAAAAATTTCTTTGTGAAAAGAACCACTACAAACTAAACACATTTCTGGCCTAGTCAAAACCCAGAAATCCTGTTTGAAAAGGCAGTTTGAAAAAGTTTGTTTTCTTGTAATTCCAGGACATTGTGGTTGTTTTTGTAGTACATTTTGTTGTAAAAAATTTGATTGCAACATATAATTGTTCTTTGGCATAGCAGATTATTACTGATACATGGTACTCATGGCAGTTAGTATTTTGGTTTCACGTAGAAAAGCTAGTTCAAAAGTCTCTCTAAAGTGACACAGTGCATGTAGCTAAATGCAAATATACTGCAAATGGATAGAGTAAATTTTACACCCATTAATACTGATATCAATTTAATATTTCCTGAATTGTAGACACTGCTTTTGTAATTCTGAATATTTGTTTTGTTTCTTTTTAATCTATTTATCCTGGTAAATGTTGAGGTTTTATATTTCCCACTTTTTTGCTAATGCTGGAAACATGTGAGACAACTATGTTTTTAGTACTTTTGTCTAGACAGCCATTACCACTCTTCCAACCACATCTATAATCTAAGCTGTTAATGACAGGTTGAGCTCAGATCGTACTGATAACTGCTTCAAATTTTCTCAGTATTTAAAGCATTGAATTTTTTTTTCTCTGCTATATCTTAGAAGGGAGTTTCCTTGTAATGTTTGAACAGCCATTAAAGGTTATCAAAGGGCATCCTTTGGGTTTTTGAGGAAGGCATTTATCTCTTTAAAAAATAAAATCTGAAACTTGAGATGTGCATTTTTATTCAGTGGCCCTTACTCCTGTTGGACCGTTTATTTACTACCACACCTCCCAGCATGCATTGCAGCTAACAGGAAAGGGAGTCGGAGCTCTGATGTCATAGTGGGCTATATAAGAACACAGGAGACGCTCTGCCATTGCTTTTTCTCCCACTGGAAACTGAGATGCGGTTACCACGCAATGGAGGTGCGTATCATTCTGGTGAAGAAACTCACACTTGGGTTTTCATTCATTTTCCTCACTTGCCAAACTCATGAGAAGCTCAACGAGCTCAAAGCTTACTAGGATATGAAGACCAGGAAGTGACATTACCGATTGAAGGTGTGGACTTGACACGAAACTCAACAAAAACCCACAGAAGTTTTCCAAGGAGGTGAAATTTTCCTCTCTTTTTGCTCCAGTCCACTGCTGACGCTCCGTCACATTTTTCCCCTTTGCCAAAGGAGGAGAAGCCATCTGTCTTTAGTTTGTTACGGACGCGTAACAAATCTCCCCTCTCCCCTTGTCCAAAGAAGATGGCACCAAGTAATCCGGTTTTTGTTTTATTTCTATTAGAAATAGTGTTACACTTCTGAAAATGCCTATAATAGGAGAGAAAACCAAGCAATTGACATACCTCTCAGATGGTTGATGGTGTTTTTTCCTTAAGGCCATCACTGACTCTGCTGGGTCCATTGTGTAACCTTCGCCCGTTACCAGCTTGCCCAGAAACTTGACACTTCGCCTGAACAGCTCACATTTCTTCGGGGTCAGCTTAACACCATGCTCCCTGTGATGCTGGAGGACAAGGCAAATGTGTTCTAGGTGTTCCTCAAAATTGCTGCTGTACACCAGGTGGTTGTTCAGGTATGGGTGGCAAATAGTGTCTCTAAGGCCTGCCATACAATGTTCCAGGCACTTCTGGAACTAAACGGGTGTGGAGCTCAGGCCAAAGGGAATGCGCACCCACTGATAGAGCCCCCAGGGTGTGATGCAAATGCCTCACATTCCTGCTGCAACATTTTCTTCACAAATGCTTGTTGATTTTTTTTTCAGCTGTTGACGATCCACTGGTGGGTCCCATGACTTTGGTCTCTATTTGGTCTCGTGTGATTGTGTGTCACTCGGGTTGTGTGACTTTAACTCTGGACTCTTTTTATCTTCTAGTATCAGCTCACTTACTTTTGTCTGGATATCTGCTGCATACACAGTCATTATTGGTCCAATCACTTTACGACTCGATAGATAAATGGTGTGGTCTGTGGTTTTGCTCACTGGAATGGGCACGTATGGCACTTTTAGGTCTGGAATTTACACCAGTTCATCATTGAACACAATGCCTTCTGGTGGTGGGCCAGCCACATCAGATACAAAGCGCATATCTTGGCCCAGAGCATGTGGAGTAACGTGTGCCTGTACATAGACTGTGGTGGCTTGATTTGCTGGCAAAGGCACTCTTTTTAATCCCATCCTTACCACACCTTCCTCTGCGTCTTTACTGCTGTTCTGCACAAGCTTGACAACATTATGGGCAGTTCGTACAGTTTTATCAAATGCTTTACTTACATAGTATGCAAGTTGTTTTCTCCTGCTTTCAGTCTTTACTTCTTTTCCATTTCCCGTCGACAGTCTCTGTGCTCGGCATCCATGAGAGTAGTGGCCCTCTAGCCCAGATCTGAAACAACAGTGCATACAGTTTTTGCCTTTCCCCTCTTCTCTGCATTTTTACAGCCTTTTTGTCTTTGTTTTGTTGTCATGGTGTGGGGACTGGTTTCCATAGCAGCCAGAAACATCTCTTTCATCTCTTTACAAACCTCTTCTATGATGTGCTGCTGTCTTATTTAGTCTCTTTATTTTTAACTGTCTTAATGGCCACTGTGGTGGTGGATTCTCTGGGCTTGGGGTGGCTCTGAACAGATGTCGGGGTTGTCTGGCATTCTGTTTGAAGCTCTAGTACCTTGGGAATCCTGGCTACAGTGAGCTTTTTCGTTTCTCAAATCTTTAATTTTCAAGCTCTGAAACTTCATTGACTTCCTCAATCAGTTCTTCATGTTATGGTCAATTTTTTTAAGATTTGTCTCATGGGAAGGAAGGTGGTTTGTGATATTGTTGACTCACTAGCGCCAACTCCTGGCTGGGTCGCCAAAATATGTTACACTTCTGAAAATGACGTTCCAACTCATCTCTCGTGCAGCATATTTATTTTTGCAGGAACTGCAAAAACAGAAAATATCAGGTTACAGGAGCTTACTCAGTGCGTGTTCTGCACTCTGCTTCATCATGTACTGACTAACTTCTTCTGCCGTCCTGAGCGTCAGCTACTGATGTATGAGGCACTGAGTGCTCTCTGCTGGTGAATAACGAAATAGACATTAACAGTAGATTTTTCTACGGACTTGGGGGATTTTTTTTTTTTCTTTTGCGTCCCCACACAATACTTTTGAGTTCTAAGGCAATAGTCTGTGCGTTAACTCGCAATACTTTGCGGGATAGTTTCCAAACCACACAACTGCAAAAATGGAACAAACACTACACCAATTTTTGAGATTTATTGAGTTTTATTTTGAAATCGGCCTTAAATAAAAGGATATTCAATCCAACTTAAAGAAGGTTATGATCCACAAGCTGTCAGACTACTGAGCTCTCGACAATAATACTGCATTAAACCACATTTGTGACACATTATTAGCTAATTGCTGCTGCAGGATGTGTGCTTTTTTTTATAGCACTCCATTTGTGCTTTTGTTCTTATAGTGAGTTGAACGGTTAACCCAGGCATTTCATTGCATTGTTGACTGTGTTAACCTGCATACAACAAATAAACCACCAATGCCATATCATTGCTGTTTGTTTTGTGAGCAGTTTGTCATTTGTGCTGCTGTTCCAAAACGCACAACTTTCTCAATGTGATTAACAACGTTGGCTAGGGAACACAAAGGAATTGCGTGAGGACGCAAAAGTATTGCGAGCGAACGCAAAAAAAAAAAAAAAAAAAAATTCCCCCATGTCTGCCCTCGCGGGCTCCGTATTTTCCAAAATAAAGTGACTTTAAGCATATTACTATTTTCATGCATTCATCTATACCATAGTGCCACAATAGCTTGGGCAGGATAGAGTACGATTTTAGGGCGATTTAGTTGTATGTGTATGCAATGGCTTATTTAAGCTTTGACTGCTTTTGGACTCTGAAAGCCGCCGTGCTTTGAAGCTGTGTCTGTTTCACTGTGTTTTGAACACCTGAGCGCAGACTCAGGTGAACTTAAAGCTGGACTGCTAGAACCTCATGGTGGAACACACACTGCTCCATTGTCTTCACTCTTAGTGTTTTTCCATGCGTTGCCGCCTAAACGTTTTACGACCCTTTGTGTTTCACTGAGCTCCAACTTTGGGGGTTTTATGACTGCGGGTTGGTGGACTCCAAAAGCTTTGTTCCATTACCATTTACCAAACTGCTGGTCTGAATTTTATAGACACTCAATGTTGTTTTGTTTGTTAGTTATTTTACCCTTTTTTGTGTAGAATTTTTGCATGCTTGATTAGGCGAAGATTATTGAATCAGAATAGCAGGGTATTAGGGCTGCTGATTTAATAAATGTTCACGTAGATAAAGAGAAAGTGTTTGTGTTTATTTTGAGCAAGAATGATTTATCTGTCAAAATAGGGTCAAAGTTCCCCCACCTTCTGTGAAGCAGTTGATAAAACAGTGACATTTAGTGGTTTTGGTTAATAATTATGAATTATTAATGATAATTTAGTAATTGTAATTAATACACCAGAGGACATCTCTGATTTCTATTCACAAGTAATGATTTTTGGTAAAGAAACTATTTTCTGAATTAGGTTTTTTAATTAT
Organism: Characodon lateralis; assembly: GCA_036250325.1. Taxonomy (NCBI): domain Eukaryota; kingdom Metazoa; phylum Chordata; class Actinopteri; order Cyprinodontiformes; family Goodeidae; genus Characodon; species Characodon lateralis. The sequence continues at coordinate 10,268 of JAHUTJ010075309.1, read as the reverse complement.
AATTGTTGATCAATATTAATTGATCAATAATCATAATCCTTACACTCCAATGCCCCTAAACACAATCCAGTACAACTAAAGGCCATCAGAAATCACCTCACTAGAAAATAGAAACGAAGAATCCCGGTAGACCTGTGGATGTAAGTCAAGACTGGCGGGGGGACAGAGACAAGCTCAACAGCATCGCTATTTTGAATCTCATTCAACTGTGAGGAATTTCACTCACTTGTGGTTCAAAAGGTATTCCTGGCTGGAATACTCGGTGTCATTTGATGTGGCACTTTGCTTTGCCTGTAGACATTTTTCTCACGAAGTCCGAAAACAGAGCTTCACCTATAGTGGTTTTCAAAACTGGAGAAAAGGAGCAGAGAAATTGGCCCAGCACAATGCAAGTGCTTTTCACAGATCAGCCAGGGAAGGTTGGTGGGCATTGGAGGAGGCCTTAAAAGAAAATCTAGGATTTTGACAAAACTTGTTAATGGAAATAATAAGATTGTACAAACAAACTGGCAGTACATGTGGGCAGTAATGGAATCACTGAAGTTTACTGCTTGTCAAACAATTGGACAAAGAGGACACGGAGAGGATGAACATTCAACCAACAATTTCCTTGAACTATTAAAGTTTAACAGTACTATCTTTAAAAAACTATATAGGGGACCTGGTAATGCTAAATATTTACACCATGATATTCAAAATTAGTTGATTAATATTACAGCATTGTGAGGGAGCAAGTAAGCAATGGGGTTATGGTGGGAGACCACTTTGCTTTAATGGTTGATGAATCCAAGGATGTGAGCAACTTAAACAATGACAAAATTCATAAGGAGTTTCTGAACTCTGTGCCATGCTGATGTTTTTGATGCACAGTACTCCTGTCAATTAAAAAGACATTGGCTAAGTGTAACAGACAAAAATGCATGTATTGCATAGTGCTTTGATGGGGCATCTGTGATGTCTGGCTGCAACAATGGTGTCTAGAAAAAATTGCCAAGAAGTCCCACAAGCTCTTTCACATTCATTGCTATAATCGCTGACTAAACTCGGTTTTAATTGACTGTGTTCATAATGAAAAAACAGTTGCAGAATGTTTTGCAACTGTCCAGATGCTCTACAACTTCTTATCTGGTTCAGTGATTCACAAGGTGTTTATGGAGAAGCAGCAAGAACTAAGCAAGCAGTAGAACTGAAAAGATTGTCCTGCCAATATTTTACGCTGTGGGCAATAAAAAAACTCTACCTGCCATCTTAGCAACTCTTGAGGATGTGAGCAATAAGACAAATGGTCATAGAGCTGTTGAACCAAAATCACTGATTGGATTGTTTGATGCATATCTGTGTGCTGGAGAGCATATTCTGCCTCACAAAAATGTTATCGGATCATCTACAGACCACCGATATAGATCTGACATCTGCAGTTGACTTGGTCTTTGCAGTTGTTGAAACCCTCAAAGACAAACACAATGCTGAAACATGGGCTAAAATCTGGGAGTGTGTTAGTGAGATGTGAGAGACAGTTGACATCACCATGCAACGTCCACCAGTGAGGAGAAGTCCACTCTACAGCCCCACCACCTTAAAGAGTTTGTGGTGAACAGCCAAACAAGATTAAGAGAGCCACTGGAAACTTCAGACGGCTATTGGAACCACTGCTTTTTTCCAGTGATTGGCAGCTTAATCAATGACCTGAACAGACATTTTTAATTTGCCACATTCTGAAAGGAGCAGCAACTGTTAACCCTAAACCCAACACCTTCATGGACCACGATGCCCTTTTGCCAATAGCTATACACTATAGAGTTTTGGAACAAAACCTTGCAGTCAAACTTCACCAAAACGACTTCCATCTGTGATGATTGATCTGTCCCTCTGGACCAGTCAACGCAGGGAATGGTTGATGCATCCGTTCAGGCATTTTCTCTGATGACGAGGGAGCTTGGCCAGCATCTGGACCCTGTATGGTCTGCACACAGACACAGGGGGCTTCGAGTTGTGCCTCAGTGCCTCCAGTACCTGTCCCAGTGGCAAGACAGGTTGTATGTCATGCATGGGGTTCCGCTTGGCCCCCTCCTGTGTCGGACGGAGGTTGTACACACAGATGCATGCTCCGTGGGTTGTGGCACAACCTAGCAGGGCTGCAAGGCACAGGGGACGTGGTCCCCATGGCAGAGCCAGGAGCACATCAGTGCCCTGGAATTGCTAGCAGCGTGGCTCGCACTTTGGGGTTTTCTTCCAGCATTGCGGTACAGGCATGTACTAGTGAGGTCAGACAACACCATTGTTGTCTTTCATTCAAATCATCAAGGAGGGACAAGGTCACGGAGGCTGTTGTCCTTAAACCGATGTCTCCTGGTCTGGGAGACTCAACATTTTGCCAGCCTAAGGGCAGCCTACATCCCAGGCCTGCAGAACGTGCTTGTGGACTTTCTTTTCTCTTTGCCTTGCAGTGGACAAATTGTCATATGCTTTATGTAGGAAGAAGTGATTTTGTTTTAACCAACATTTATAATAGTTGCATGCAAAAGAGTTAATTAAAATGTTCTCATAACCAAATTGAATATGTTCTGAGATTTGTACATCACACTGAAATTGTTACATCTGCTTTGTGCTAAGGGACATAAGGCCTCTCTGTCAAAACTGCAGTTTGCTTAAAGTACTTTCTTGGGACATGTGATTTCAGCTGCCTCCCATTCTTTGTCCACTGAGCACGCTCAAGCAGTTGCCAACATTCCTAAACTGCGTACAAGAAAGCTAATGATGTCCTTTCTGGGAATGATTTCTTATTGTTGTTCATTCAATCCCAGTTACTCTGTTCTGGAAAGTCTTTTGTCTTTTTTGATCTATGGGAAAAATCTCTCTTGCCAGGATTGCATTACCTGGACACCTGAGGCAGAAAAAGCATTTCAAGGCTTAAAAAATACACTCCAATAGGCACCAGCTTTGGCTTTGCCTCGTTCTCATCCTCTGGGATGAAATGAAAGATCTCATGCCCTCCGTCCTCCTACAACAACATGGTGGACATCTTAGACCAGTTGCTTATTTCTCTTCTAAACTTGATGCAGTAGCTGCAAGCTTCCCTGGATGTCTCAGAGCTGTGGCAGCAGCAAAAAAAGCTGTTCTGGGTTCCAGAGACATTGTGGGCTATTCTCCTTAAACGGTGTATGAGCCACACGCTGTATCAATTATTCTCCTTGAACAAAAAACATCACTCTTTCAGCTGCACATTGGCTGCAGTACACTTCTGTCCTTCTTGACATGCCCAACATCACTGTAAAGCGTTGCACCACTCTAAATCCAGTCACTCTCCTTCCAACTGCTGATGATGGAGATCTTCATTCTTGTACTGAAGTGCTACAGATTGTACTCCCAGACCAGACCTCTCTGATGAATCCATTCCAAACTCTGACCTGACCTTGTACGTTGATGGGTTTTCCCATCACTCAGATTCAGGTGCTAAGCTAGTGGGCTTTGCTGCATGCTCAGATTTTGAAGTCTTAATGTCAGGCCCTTTACCACAACATTTTTCTGCACAAACTGCAGAACTGGTGGCTTTAACAGAAGCCTGCAAATTGGCTGAAGGGAAGTCTGTTACCACTTATACTGACAGTCTGTATTCATCTAGCGTAGTTCATGATTTTGGAGCATTGTGGAAACATCGCTCCTCTTTAAAGTCTTATGGTCAACCTATTCTCAATGCTACTCCGGTCTCTGACCTTTTAGACACCATTTTGTTACCCTCTAAAATATCTGTTGTTAAATGCACTGTTCACTCACACAACACTGATCCTGTTTCCCTCAGCTGACGCAGCTGCAAAAGCCGCTGCTACTCTTCCTCTTTCAGCTGCTTTTCTGTCTTCACTGTCGACCCCCGAACCCTCTTTCTCTTTAATTGAAATACAGTCCTTTGCCTCGCCAGTGAGAAACAGCTCTGGCAACGCAATGGATGTTCTAACTCTGAAAAAGGGTGGTTGTCAGCTGATGGAAAACCTTGCCTCCCCAAACATTTTTCCCCTGGTTTGCAAAGTGGAGTCATGGGTTAGACCATGTCCCCAAAGGGGGAATGCTTGATATGGTAACCCCAGCAAACAGGCAGACAGCAGTGCAGTAGCAAAGGCCTTACTCTCTGAAATAATTCCCCGATGGGGAATACCACAGATCATCAGTAGTGATAATGGGACACATTTTGTAAATAAAGTTTTACAGGAAGTAAGTCAGGTACTGGGTTTCACATGAAAAGCACATTGTGCCTATCATCCCCAGTCTGGAGGGGCTGTAGAGAGAGAGAATGGCACACTTAAGCTTAAATTGTCAAAAATGTATGAGGAGGCATGTTAGGTATTTATTTAGTCGACTCAGAGGCAAGGAACGACACAGTCAGTTTTTACTTGCGGCAAGGGTAGCTCTGCAGTACAGACTACAAAGTATTAGCACCCCTCTCTCTTTATTTATACATGCTGGTTCACACATAGTTCAACAAACATTCAGGGTGTGTGTGTGTGTGTGTGTGTGTGTGTGTGTGTGGACAGTAATCAGATTTAAAAATTACTAGTTCACAGCTCCTAATTTACCTCAGATCATATTTGGTACTGTGGTGGAAAATAACTCCACGGTTAGGGTCCAGAAAGGTTAGGGTTCATGTGTCTTGATCTTAAACAGTAATGGAGTGAGGACTCAGTACCAGTCCCTAGATGTTGCTGATAAAAGCATAACTCACTCCTGTCCACATCTCCCTGTGGCATGTAGGAGGGACTTAGAGCAGACTTGAGTGATAAACAATACAAAAGTGTTCAAACCCTAACAAGGCAGGTTTCTCATGGACAAAAATTGTGCCCCTCAGACTAATGTATATGAGAATCAGAAAAAGAGCATGGGTAAATCTCAATCCTTATGAAATATGATTTGGCAGACCAGCACACATGGGAAGCCCCCCGACTAGACCACTGACTGACTTATCTACGCCCCTGTATGAGCATATGTTGGTATATTGTCAGAATCTGTCACGGCCTTTGTGTGCTTCTCATCAGAAAACCAGGACCACCCTCCCGAGCCCAGCTGAGGGACCATTATATGCGTTCCAGCCTGGAAAAAAGTGGGTGCTGATCAAAGACCTCCAAGGGAAGCACTGGAAGTCCAAACAGTGGCAGGGACCTTTCCAGATTCTCCTCATCACTCACACTGCTGTAAAGGGTGCTGAAAGAACCACGTGGGTCCACGCATCGCATTGCAAGCTGTTCAGCGGAGAACCACCAGAAGAGTCATGGCAAAGGTTTTCCTCACCCTGCTGGGATTTATTGCCCTCTTTCTTTTTCATGATCACATTTTCCACTGGCTCTCCGATTGGTCGAGTGGAACGAAGAGCTTTTTCAAGGCCAGTTCAAAATCCTTTGGAGGCAACATGGGTGAAACTGAACTTGTGGTATCAATTTACAAACTTTTCAGCTAAAACTACAACAGCAGAAAACCTTTTTATCACACCATCTCCCCTCTTTGCTGTACCAGAAAAAAGGAAGATTACGGATTGTGTGTTATCCTGTTATAATGCTTCAGATCCTCAGGATATTAATCCCTCTGAGAACATGACTGAGGATGGATTTCAGATGATAACTTTTGAGAAGCGTAAATTCACATGTTTTGTGTGTGAATTATGATGCGGTCCATTGAGAATTGTGTACAATATCACGTTATCTTTCTCTAAACCTTCTGCCTATCAGAGTTCTGCAGAAAACATTGAAGATGAGGATGACGAATATTACATTGCTTAAAATGTCCATGACTTAATGAAATGTTGATCTTAAAGTGCTAAAAGCATTTGATTCTTGTGGAGAAGCCTACGCCATGCTGACATGATTTGCATTGTTTTTTGTTTGTAAAAATATCTTTTTATGGTTGTCAAATTTTCTTTTGTTTTATTGTGATTGATGAATAATCAATGGGTGGAAATTTAGTGAAAAAATTGTTATATGCTTTAGGTATGAAGAAATGATTTTGTTTTAACCAACAGTCACGCAAAAGAGTTAATTAAAATGTTCTCATAACCTTGCTGAATCTGTTCTGAGATTTGTAGAGGAAGGGAGTAAAAACTACCAGAACAGTTTCAGACAGGAGATGAGGGCATTGTGAAAAGAACACTCTATTGTCTCTAACTAGGGAGTTGTTTTTCCAGAAGTTGTTTCTTATCTAGCTTTGTAATGTATAAAGAAGCACTGAAGACTGCCTTCAGTGTGCATTCACTGAACTGTGCTTTGTGCCTTTCAAACGCTGTCAGCCTTTGAAATAAATACTCTGAAGACTAGTCTTCGGAGAAATCAATTTATTGATATAGATTTCCATAACAGCCTCCAGGAACACAGCCCACTGTTCTCTCTTGTTCTCCCTGATGGACAGCGCCAGTCCTCTGGGCTGCGATGCACTGGTGCATGACTGGCTCAGGACTGGCCCCGGACTCTTCTTCATGCTTTTCACCCCTTAATTAATTAGACTTAATTTTTCCAACTCTCCCGAGGGTTCTCCAGGAGGGGCACAGGCTTCTGTTAGTGGCCCCGTTCTTGCCGGAAAGGACTTGGTTTCCTCTGCTGCACAGGCTTTGCCCCGGCTCACCGATGCACCTCCCCTTAGGGAGGAGAGTCTCCTTCTGAGCATCTCTGCTCACGGAAAGGCCAGGCCTTTTCCAAACCACGACTGGCCCACTGTATTGTGGGAGTGATTACTGAGGCTTACACGCAACAGGGCAGACCTCTGCCTGTGGGAGTGAGGTGTCATGAGGGTCCTGTCGACCTCGTTGGCGGCCATGACTGAAGTGCCGCTGGATGTCATTTGCCAGGCAGCCTCCTGGACTTCCCCAGACACCTTTGGCAGGTTCCACAGAGTGAAAATGTCCACAACCTTTCCCCTACAGGGCATCCTGGAGCAGCAGCCTTCTACTTTCTGCCGAGGTATGTGTTATTGTGGCTGTTGCTTGTCTGGGTTGCGGATTCCTCCTTACCTTGTTGTTATGCCTCATCCAGTGCTTGAAGCACCGCCTCTGGCGGTTAGTAGGGATGAAATAGAAGGAAAGTTACGACTGTAACTGGTTTAATGACTCCCGGATAACTGCCAGAGTGCTTGGTCCCTCGGAATCCTCGTTCTCATGAGAAGATTACCAGAACTGAGCTCCCGGTGTCACGTGATTATATAGACTCACGTTGATTACCGGTAGGTCACGTGTAACTTTGTTGTTATTATTTCTCGACCTTTGCAAGGTGTGTTGATCATTCAGTGCTTGAAGCACTGCCTCTGGCAGTCATCCAGGAATTATAGAACTGTAGTTACAGTTGTAACTTTCATTCTTCTTTAAGAAGCCATCCTGTTCTCCACTCACAACCTGTATTAACTGCACCTGTTTGAACTCATATAAAAGACACCTGTCCACACACTCAATCAAACAAACTCCAACCTCTCCACCATGGCCAAGACCAGAGAGCTGTGTGAGGACATCAGGGACAAAATAGTAGACCTTCACAAGGCTGGGATGGGTTACAGGAAAATACCCAAGCAGCTTGGTGAGAAGGCAACAACTGTTAACACAATTATAAGAAAATTGAAGAAGGTCAAGATGACGGTGAATCTCCCTCGGCCTGGGGCTCCATGCAAGATCTCACCTCGTAGGGCATCAAAGGTCATGAGAAAGGCGAGGGATCAGTCCAGAACTACAGGGCAGGACCTAGTTAATGACCTGAAGAGAGCTGGGACCACAGTCTCAAAGAAGACCATTAGTAACACACTACGCTGCCATGGATTAAAATCCAGCAGCGCACAAAAGGTCCCCCTGCTCAAGCCAGCACATGTCCAGGCCCGTCTGAAGTTTGCCAGTGACCATCTGGATGATCCAGAGGAGGAATGGGAGAAGGTCACGTAGTCTGATGAGACAAAAATAGAGCTTTTTGGTGTAAACTCCACTCGCTGTGTTTAGAGGAAGAAGAAGGATAAGTACAACCCCAAGAACACCACCGTGAAGCATCATTCTATGGAGATGCTTTTCTGCAAAGAGGACAGGATGACTGCATCGTATTGAGGGGAGGCTGGATGGAGCCATGTATCTGGAAATTTTAGCCAACAACCTCCTTCCCTCATTAAGGGCATTGAAGATGGGTCGTGGCTGGGTCTACCAGCATGACAACGACCAGAAGCACACAGCCGGGGCAAGGAGTGGTTCCTTAAGAAGCATCTCAAGGTCCTGGAGTGGCCTAGCCAGTCTCCAGACCTGAACCCAATTGAAGAACCTGAAAGTCCGTATCGCCCAGCAACAGCCCTGAAACCTGAAGGATCTGGAGAAGATCTGTATGGAGGTGTGCTCCAAATTATCTGCAGCAGTGTCTGCAAACCTCATCAAGAATTACAGGAAACATCTGATATATAATTGCAAACAAAGGTTTCTGTACGAAATATTAGATTTTGTTTTTCTGATGTATCAAATACTTGTCAGTCAAAGTGATTTTTTTGATTTTTGTTGTAGATTCCATCACTCACAGTTGAAGAGTACTTATGATAGAAATTAAAGACTTGTTCACCCCACTGTAACTGTACACTGTGCTGCAGCTGTTTTCACTCACAGTTACACCCATAATTTCAGTGGCTTGATTCAGCTTAGTTTGAGCTCCATGCTGCTACTTGTTGAATTATTAAAAGCAGTGAGTTAAATGCTGTGCTGTTGAATGATAATCATTCATTAGGATGTATTTCACAATATTTAGCCATTTTAGCCTGGGATCAGTACATCCTTTTTATCTACATAACTTTTACCCCCCCTAAATACTTTCAAACTTTAAAAAAATTTGATTACGCAACACCTTAGAGAAGCAAACATGTTATCTCTTCCTTGCACTCAGGAAACCAGTTGGTTTCCTGTTATCCAGGAAATCGCAATCAGCTTTCTACCAGACACTGCCTGCATTCTATCATTTACAGCATTTTATCATTCGGTTTGAAATGATGTTTAGAATATGTTTTGCTAACAGCCATGCTGATTAAGGTTGCTCACCATGTTTAATTAACTTGGATGCACAGTAGGTTTATTTAACTGACAAAGACAAAGCCGTTTGGTATCCGTAAGGCTGTGTGCATTGTGCTGGTGTGTATACTTACCTTTTTTAGCAACTTGTTATGGCTCCAGGCAAGCAGAATGCACAGGTGTTTGACATCTGTCATCAAGGAAAGCTTAAAGAGGAATGGAATCCCTGAGGGAGACACCTGATAACTCTCACTCACAGCATGGTAATCAGGCCTCTTCTTTTGTAACTTCCCTAGTCCTAAGTGATATACTTACCTTCTGTGTTTTCTCCCTCCTGGCAGAGATACACCTTCTTGAGTGTGTATTCCTCAGGCCCCAAATGGATGACTTGTCAGACACGGAAAGAACTACTATCTAGTATCTTCACTAACACGTCTGTTTCCCTCCAGAGAATTCCCTGAAGCCTCCTTGACCAGGAGATACTCACTGCTCTAACTTATTATGGCTTTTCATAAATCTGTAAAAACTGGTTCGTGCATCTGTAGTTGTTGCTTCCCTCAGTGTCTGGCTTTAACAGTAATATGCAAGGCAAAGTAAAAGACACTTCAATCTGGCTCTATTCAGTCACCAATTCAGTTACACACATGGCTTGCAAAAAAGGGACCTTTGTCAGAACACATACAACTCCCACAGTTGAAATGTTTTTTTGAGGATGTAAAAATATGACATTTTATATTAATATATTTTTTTCCACAGACTCCTTTTCTAAGTCTTACCAAAATATCTTTTTCTCATGACTTAAGAAGATAGTTGTTTGTTTTTTTTTTTTGTTCTGCCCTGAAAAGCAAGTGAGAATTTTTTGGAGAGGCTTATTTTTCTAAGACATTTTTCCTTGCAAAACTTTACTCTGTCACTAGAGACACTGGAGTGTTCACTGACAAGTGTATTGTTCAAATGGATAGTCAAATGTCTGAACCAATGTCGCATTTTCTAAATCTGATTAGGAGGAACCCAGGCCAACCGCACCAGCATATGGTCTCACAAGGGGCCTGAGGATCTCATCTCGGCACCTAATGGCAGTCAGGCTACCTCTGGCGAGCACATGGAGGGCCGTGCGGTCCTCCAAAGAAATGCCACCCCACAGCATTACTGACCCACAGCCAAACCGGTTATGCTGAAGGATGTTGCAGGCAGCAGATCGCTCTCCACGGTGTCTCCAGACTCTGTCACGTCTGTCACATGTGCTCAGTGTGAACCTGCTTTCATCTGTGAAGAGCACCGG
>JAHUTJ010075308.1:0-18317 GCA_036250325.1 Characodon lateralis | reverse complement strand
GGGGGCCTTTGGATGTCTGTGGCTCGGATCTCCTCAGTGTCCGTCCAGGGACCATGGGGCAGGTCTGTGGGTCCTCACAGTCATTATTGCATATTTTTGTGGAGAAACCTTGTATACAAAAGCGCGTCCACACTCATACTCACAGGTGTTAAGCTTCAGGTGTTGACAAATACACAGATGTTCTATATTGGGCTACACCTCTCACTAAGTACATTTTACATTCATAAGTACCGTGTACTATTTTGTTAAAAAAAAAAAAAAAAAAACAGCTGCAGTTGTATGAGCAAGCAGGGAGTAATCTTGTATTCTCTTCATCCTTCTTTCTCTCCTCCACTCTTTCCTCCTTTTCTCCCCTTTTTCCCTTTTGCCCCATCTCTCTCTTTTTTGAGCTTCTTTTTTCCTTTTCATTTCAGTCTCCGTGTCCGTAACAATTGAAATATTCCCAAAGAAGTTTATGATAAAGTTTTTTTTATAAATATCAAGCAAAGCTTTAAAGCCTTAGCTGTGATGCTCCGCTTGTGAAAGTAAATCTGTTGGGCAATTTCTTGGCACTCAGACAACAGGTCTGAGAGCTACTCTGCTGGACAGGACATGGTAAAAAAAAAAAATATTAAGAACAAGGCTTAGCGGGTTTCTTTAAAACGTCGTTCTGCAGCAGCGACTATAACCGTGGTCGCTGCACTCACAACACAGAGATCCAAAGCGGCTGGTTCATGGCTCAGCAGAGTCTGTTTGGACGGGCTGGGCCTCTGGGGTTTGGCTTTGCACCGTACTGCATTGCACAGAGTTGTGAAGGTGGGGGGGTCGGGGTTTTGCAGGCATTTTGCAGACACTCACGTGGTCTTTTTGGGCTCTGTGTGGGATGTTCACCTGTGGTGGGTGGTCGTGGGTGGCGCATTCTCCAGCCTTCAGGTCTGGGAGGGTTGACTCCTTCAGGCCGGAGTTGGGTCGGCGACCTGAGGGTGGCTGGGTTGACTCCCTGCAGTCCTGCACTCTGTCGACTGAGCTATTGACGGCCACAAAGACAGGCTGCACTCAGCATCCACCACATGTATAGAACCGATGTAGCTACACCTGTCGTGTATTATTTCTATCCTCCGAGGCTGTTGTCCTTCATTGATTTAGATAATTTCCTTCCGTGATACAGGTGACTGAAAATAGTGATTAATAGGTAAGGCGTGTTGTCAAGCTGCGCAAAGGCCTTATGATGATCCTTTCATGTGAGTCAGATGTACTAAAGCAGGAAAAGACCTCAGGCATGGAAGAGACTGCACGCACTTTCTCTACACAACATACAAGAAGTCCCATCCATTTCTTCTAAACTGAGTAGTATTAGTTTAAGAACAAAGCTTAGCAGATTTCTTTAAAACGGCGTTCTGCAGCAGCGACTTTAACTGTGGTCGCTGCACTCACAACACAAAGATCCAAAACAGCTAGTTCATGGCTCAGCAGAATCTGTTTAAACAAGCTGAACCTCTGGGGTTTGACTTTACACCATACTACACAAAGTTATGAAGGTAAAAAGGTCAAGGATTTACAGACATTTTGCAAACACAAACATAGTCCTTTTGAACTCTGTGTAAAACGTTCATGATGAGTGGTCACAAATAGTACTTCAAAAAAAAGATAACAGAAAAAAAAAAAATTACCAGTCCTAAAATATCATTAGGTGGTGTTAAATCTCTAAAGGTGTTGTTAGTAAGATTTAGAGATAATCAATGGTCAATGGTAATATTATTGTCCTAAATAGCACATTAATTCGCAGCATGTCCACTCATCAAACAGCACAAGAATAAAAGAAAACTATTAACAAAGCAGCTCATACATTTCACCAAAAGAAAACAGAACAGGAGAGCCCAAGTTTGATCAGTCAGCATAAACAGTGTAACATGCAATTAAACAGGCAACAATTGAAAAACATTCACAAGCACCACCTATTGTTTATAACAGTATTAATCAGTTAAGGTGGTGATATTGAGCCAGCTGTAAAAATATAGAATGAAATGTGGGGTTAGTAAACATTGACTGGATAAGATGCTTAAAATGGAATTACTTGGCTCCAACTTGGATCTCGGGTAACGGAAAAGCAAACCGGTTCTTTTACAAAACCAGTTAAGACAGGCTCTAGCATTAGTCCTAGTTAAGAACTTAAATCTCTTTGGAAGAAAATCCCTAAAAGTGGATGAAGTAAAACTGAAGAAGCACTACCCACAAATGCTTCGACTTCACTTCAAATCAGTCACATTGACATCTAAAACTGAGACTGTTCTGACTAAACAATGACATTCAACAAACATCACAACTGATTTTGGAACAAATAAAGCAGAATAACCTTACATTTCTGGAATAATTCTGCTCTCAAACCTGTTGAAAATTTGTGCACCATGCTTGAAAGCTTTGTCCATACCAAGAAACCAACCAATTTAAATAAGTCTGAAAAATTCTGATAAAAAAGCAGTCAAATATCTTAGCAAGAATTATGCTAGAAGATTGTTAAAGGGTGCAAAAGTGTTTGGTTTATCAACTACTTACTAATATGTATTAAACTGTGTAGATTAGAGAAACTCTACATTAAACTTAGAATTGTGCATCTGCTTTACATCCCCATGTATGCTATGATTACTATAATAATTATTAAAAATTGTGTTGTTGGATCTATTCCCTTTAAACTACATGCTTGCTTCACACACAAATTAAAAGCCAACATTTGGACTGTTCCGTCTTGAAAGTGAAACAATAATAGACAAGGAATCAAAATTGGACACTAAGAGCAAATTAAACTCCATTTGAAATATGTAGAGTTTCTTGTTAGTGCTCTAATTATTTCTATGTAAATCTTCCACATGAAACGTCTTTATCATTTTACTGTACTTATTTGGAACATGAATCAGCAGTGTCATCTTAACCATCAACCCTTGCACAAAGGTAATGTTGAAGAGCCAAATATTTCTAGTTAGTATCATGCTTTTACATTGCATATTGTAAAGCATGCTAACTTCTTCCTGTATACTGTCATAAAAATGCAGAATTTAATAAAGCAGTTTCTAGTTTTTAGGTTTTCAAATCCGGTTGTATCAGTGATGGACTTTTTTTACACTCAGACCTTCATTGCTATTTAAATATACTTAAAATACTTATAACATACATCAAGACATGAAAATAGAACCATCATGCTTCTCTCATTTATTTTTATTTTTAGTGGTCGAACCTTTTAAAACACAAACAAGTGTTATATCTCTCCTCCATTCTTAGACAGGGTGGTGCAAAAACTTGGTATGAGTGTCACTATGAGGTAAATAAAAGCAAATTCACAACAAACATTGGATTTAATTTAAAAGCCACTTAGCAATCACATCTCATATAAAATACAACCAACACAATCAGAAAACAGCAGGATTCCTTTGCTTAGGCAAGCTGGCCTGCTGAGGTCCGACGCACAAACATTCAAGGGCACAGCCAAGTTACTGAGTCTCAACATCATTTATAGCAGCAGCAAAAGCCCAACACAAAACACGATAAATATTCATCAACAGGCCCAACGTCAACATGAGGTCTGTCTGTAATTCTCCTTCACAGTGAGAAAGTATAATAGATTGTTCAGCAAACCTTGCAAAACAAACATGCTGTCTCAACAACAGATTAGTGACGGTATGTGTCTTGACCAACAGCTTTGCTGTCTTTGCCTTTAGATCACAATAAAGGAAGAATGCACATTTGAGACATTTACATCACTGTAAAAATTATTGTACCCTTTTTTGACATCTTGTCTTGCTATAGCTGCAAACGTCCAGGTATTCTACTATGATTTTATATGATAGACCAACACAAAGTAGGACATAACTGCAAATAGAAAGGAAAGTCATATATAGATGCACAGTTTTCTGCAGCTGCAAGTGCTTTTGGGATGAGTCTCTTCCAGCGTGGCATGTCAGAAACTGACAGTTTTGCCTAGTCACTTCTGCAAAATAGCTCAAGGTCAATCAGACTGGATGGAGATAATCTGTTAACAGCAATTTTCACGTCTTGCCAAAGATTCTCATATGCTATAAATTTAAAATTTCTGTTGTAACTCCACACGTTTTGGGTTGTTGCTTTGCTGAAATTTGAACCTCTGCCCCAGTTTCAGTTCTTCTCAGCCTTCAACATGTTCTCTTTCTATAAGGCCCTGTGTTTAGCTCTATTCATCTTCACATCAACTCTTAAGTTAGCCACAGAATATGAAGATTCTTCTGTATACATCCTAGTCTGTCACAAAGTTATCAATACTAAAATGCAGCTCTTGTCCAATTATTAATAAGTTAAGTTTTTTGTGTTCAGTTTATACCTTACTTTCTTTTTGAAGTTAAGCTTTGCAAAAGTGTCCTGCAGGCTCTCATTTCTCTCAGTAGACTTTTGTATTGATTCTTTGTTGCACAGTGAAACCAGGATGTCATGCGCGTTAATGCCTTTCTCTATTCCACTGCTCAGTGAAATGAAACAGGGAGTTTTACTTGGGAATACAAAGGAAGAAACACTCAGCATTTACAGCAAACATCAGGTTACTGCAAAAAAGAAATAGGTTTAAGGGACTTTTCAGGTAATGTATGACTTAGCTTTCACTCCGTAACAACATAAAACATAAAGCAGTATTATTGATCTTTTATAATACTCTACAACATTCAGATTGAAATTGTGTGTTAAATCGGAAAACAAAAGGCATGTGTTTTAGATTTGTGGTGTAATAGAACATCTCGATTGTAAGTTCATAAAGCAAATATTTGTATTTATCATTTTGTCAATAGAGAAGAAGGAAATCAGAAGAAATATCATCCAAGGGCAGTAGCTTGGAAACCTAACAGAGCAGTAGCTTGTCCAGATATTTTGAAAAGCTGTGTCAAGCCTTGTGTACCTGTAATTCACCACCGTAGGACTGCTTGTAACAAAAATTGTAATACTAACAAAAGAAAATTATGGCTTTAAAGTAGATGTTGCAATTTTCCTTTTTAGTTCTGACCAGCATAACCTTGATGAGCACAGGCATTCACCAACACACCCATTTCTGCCAACAACTGTGTCATTAGAATACTTTAAATATACTTGTATTTTTTTGTTGGTTTAGTTTTTAATTTTTGAAAATGTTTAGTTTCAGTTAAGTTTTTTTTTATTAGTCTCAGTTATAGTTTTAGTCTTTTTTCTGAAATCAGATCCTGGGGCATTTCCAGCTCAGAGATTAAAAGAAATAAATGTTATCAAGATAACAAAAACATTGGTACAGTTACAGTTTCATTATTTTTAAATATTTATTCAGAATTAAACTATAAAAATCAAGTGTAATTGCAGGAAAGTCTATCTACACCATTGTTAGCATTTCCTAAGAGTAATAAAACAAATAAATAGCAGTATTAATGTCTGTCTTCTTTACTCTCCTCCTTTTTCTAACACTCATCTGCTCTTTCCCTGCTCTAAGCTTTACTCTTCTTTCTATCAGTGTTTCTATTTTCCTCCTCTCTCCTCTTCTATCAGATGTTCACTATTCTAAAAGAGACATATTATAATTACAATCCTCTCCAAAAATATTAAAACATATAACATATTGAAAAATTTAAATTTCAAAAATAAAACAGGATTTTTGTTTTACATACCCTTAATCCTTTAAATAATAACTTTTCTTTAATTATTTAACTATTTTGCCCAGTTGATGAAATACCAAAATTGCCATATTGAGCAAAAAGAAAAAAAAACAACTATTTTTACTTGGAGCTACAGATTCTTACAATGGAAGAAATGCACATTTAATCAGGTGATTCTCTCTCCCTCCTCATCATTCTCAGTTCATGCAGTTCTAGCCTCAGTAACTTTCATATGTCCAAACTGAGTGGAAAACACCCCTCAGCCTGAGTTCACAAATCACTATAATAAATTAGCAAATCAACTAATAACTAACTCAGGAAATATAAACTAAAGGTCACCAATCAATTTTAAAACATCTTACATTGGACAAATCCTTGCTGACACTGTAGCTCCATATTCCCAAATCAGGGAGTTGTGCTCTTGTCTTCCTGTTCTGTTTGTTCATAAAAACTTGATTTATTAGCATTTGTGACCTCACATTTAGTAAAACAAAACACATCTAAGCCATTTTTTTTTTTTTACCAATTTTTTGAATGTTGACAACACAAGTAATGTTTCCCAGTTAGTTTTCGTTTTTTTGCAAAGTCTTGTTTATATTTTTATTTCAGTTAAGAAAAATGTTTTTCTACTTCTAGTTTTTGTTATTTCGTTAGTTTTCGTTAACGATAATAACCTTGCAGACAGGTCATATCTTCTGTATTACTGGATGTTGAAATTAGAGGTAGAGCAAGTTGATGCAAATGAGCTTTAGACATGTTTGGCATTGCTTCACTTTTTGTTATTCAAGCTTGTTACCAAAACAGATTATATGGTCATAAGTGACTTATGGAGAGCACCTTAAAGCTTTTTATCACTGCTACAAACCTTGTTTTTTTCACTGTAATTAATGCATGCTAAATCTATTGCACCCTTCATTAGGCCCTTACTAAATATTAATGTGTAGTTTTTTATAAGTCTTGCAGTAAATTGTTGGAAAATATGAAATCTTGTTCACACATCTACCCCAAAATGCATCTCCCAAGATTGGAAGTTTAATCCATATCTTCTTCCATTTAGTTGTTGTCACTATGTTCAACCAAAAAACTATTTTATAAAATGCCTTTTAGAACTTAAACGGTCACTATATAAATCGAGAGCTTTCCACAATTTCTGTAATAATATATATTTTATTGAGATAAATAATTATAAGTACAATCACAGATTTCTGTTATAGCATTGTGTGTAAAAGTGAGGAGATCAGACAAGAAAAGATAACTGTCCTTCGAGAACTGATCTAGTATATTTTAGCCTTTTATTATTTTATAGCTGCATTGATATTAAGGTACAACGGCAATGCTTACTCTCTTTTGCTTGCTCATTTTTGTATCTTTAAACCTCCCACAGTCCTGGAGGGTTGTCACGGACCCCATGTGCGCTACTCGAGTTTTATCCCTGTCTCTTTCGGGGTTTTCCTACACGCCGGGCTGCAGGGAGCCATCCACATCACATTTCCGACCAATGCCTTAGGTTTTTGGTCCTGCAGGGGTCAGAGTAACCCTGTATGCAGTTCTTTCTGGCACCTCCCGTGACATCTGCCTTACTGTGTTCTAGCACTTAGCTAGGACTGCGGGAGGGTTAAAATAAACTAAAACATAACTGTGTCTGAGTTGCAATACTTCCATAAACATCTTAAAATAAATATACGTATTAGTATCCACGACACGCCTAGTTGGCTCTAGATGCTGCCTTTTGATCTTTAGAGAATTATAAAAGAAATTAAAATTAATTTTTTTACTAGTTTTGTTACAAACAAGAAAACCCAAAGAAGAAAACACATAAACCAAGCTTTTTTTCATCTGGACAATGTTTATTTTAAACAGCAGGCTGTTTGTTAAATGTTTCATTTATTCAAGTCAGAATAGAATTGTACCTATTGAGATGTTAGTGCTGAAGGCCTGTCAGATATTTTAAGTTAAGTACCTTATTATGTTCTACTCTGCTGGTATTTGTCATATACAGTAGAAGCTGTTTTTTGTGAACAGATATGGACAAATACAGGGAAAAAAAAACAATCTCTGAGTACAGCAATTCAATGCCAGGTATGTAAAGGTCACACAAGAGAATAAATCTTTTAAAGAGACCTTGCTGTTAAGACCACTGTGCTTTTTAAAGATACAGCCCAAAGAGACAGAACAATAGTTTACATGTAGTGAAATAGGGCTGTGTTGGGAACAAACTATGTTCTAGTTTACCCATATTGTGCTTTGTCTGCCCACATTTTATCTGCTGACTTCGTTATAAATAATGCAATTATTTCTACAAACACACTATGTTGTGGCTTTAAGATTTGTGAATGCTGTTAACATACAACTAAAATGACTTAGGTAATATAATAGAAAAATAACGCTATACCATCACAGAATGCAGGAATCTTGTATCTTTTAAAGGTTTAAGTGAGACATAAATAGCAAAGATTAGTCTAAACACACAGACCTGCAGCACATGACAGAAACGATTGGTCTTATTACGCTTTATGTTTATTTCTTCACATTAGCAGGAGACCTTATGAAACCTAAAGTGATGTTAATGAGACTGCTCGGCATCTGGTGGTTCCATTTCTAGTTATATTTTTGAGTTTGTTATTCTGTAAAAGTCAGCTACATGAAGCTACTATTATTTTGGTTCTCAAAATGAGGTAATAAAATAATTTTGATCTTTTTTAACGTCACTTTAATGCCATATTGTGACATTTCTGGCTCTCATGTGATCAAGAAATGTGTTTTGAACTGCTGCTTTAACTGAATTTAGATTTATATTTTAGACACGGAAATGTGCAACGGTTCTGGTGAAATTTGGTTTGACTTATTACCCAAGATTTTAAAATGATTAGAGACAATGATCAGGGTCAAAACACTTCACAGAGTGTATAAAACTAAATGACAATTAAAGCTTTAATCAGTTATGTCAGGGGTTTTCACAAAAATGGCAGAATGTGATACCAGTCAAAATATTTTACAAATAACAAAATCTTTGCAGTGGGCATTTATATTGAGCAACCTTTACTCTGATACCCCTAAAAAAAACCTCAGCAATCCACAGAAAACTTATCTGTTCATGCTTGTGAAGAATACATATATTTACTGTATGTATGTGCATCCTTTTTTTCCACTTCACAATTGTGAACAATGTTGTGCTGTCATAAAATCTTTATTAAATACTTTAAAGTTTGTGGTTGGTCTAGGATTTACCAAGAATGAACCTAATGCTGTTTTAAATCAATTGTTAGAGCAACATTGGTGATTTTGATCATCAACTTTAATAATAAATTAGGAAATTGAATTATATGAAAGGAACCCCTATTATTACATGTTTGGGTGTCCTGCTTATATGTTTTTTTTAGTAATGTTTAGGTCCACACAAACTGGCAGTCATCTGAAAGTAGCTGCAGAAATTATCTCCCAAATGTTTTAGACTTATTGTTTAAGAACCTTAAAACTGATATGATCTATAAAAATGCATGCAACCTCCCCAGAATGATAGGCTACTACAACACATAAAATTACGAGTAAATAAGGATTTAGACAGTCAGATTTGTTTTTACAAGGACAAGATTTATCTCTCAGAAACAGAATAAATTTAGAATGCTCTCAAATCTGGTTTACACTTATGTAAAAATCTACTAGTTCATTAACTTAAATTTCAGCAGCTGCTCTGAGTACTAGCCAGAGGAGGGTAATAACAAGTTTGAGATTAGGAGTCTAGCAGTGATGTGTGGGTTGGTATTTGGAAAACATGATGGGTGTAAGGCAAGATCATTGAAGGTATTGAGGTAACATTCGTGATCTCACATATGATGGTAAACCTATAAAATTTCACATGCTCTCTCTGCTGCCTGTGATAGCAGGCAAATGCTCTAGTGATTTCAGCATATAATACACACATGCACGCATACAAACATTCAAACAAATCTGTCTTTATTAGGTTTTACTGGTTAAATCACAGGATGTCAATGTGAAATGACATCCCTTTAAAACTTAATCATAACAGTTTAGAAGCTTGTTTTTCTATGCTAAATATATTGGGATTATTAGCCTTTTTTATAAAGTTGATGTGCTACCTTAAATCTTAGTATGCAAACATTAGGCAGAGTCTGGGGTTTAAATGTCATTAGCATCTTGCAGTAAGAAACAAGGGACAGAGAAACTATATTATCTCTTTGACTTTGAGCAACTTGGAAGTGTAGAACAGTACATTGGAACATTATAGAGGGATTCTGTCCACCTAAGCTGTTAAGAGGCCATCTGTATACCCCTGCATAACAGATCAGTGTCACTGAATATTCATGAATCATACCTCCCCTTATCACATTAGATTAGAACCCATGTGGCGAGAAAACAGAAAAAAGAGGCTGACAGGACTGTTTTGCCGTCATAGACCCTTAGAGCTGCGTGTTAAACAGCACATTTGCTAAATGGACAGTTAGGTAAGGGATGGGATGTTCTATGAAGAGTAGCCTTTTTTCTTTATTCTTTGTTATTTGCCAAGTTTATTTTAGAATATTTGGTCCTCATCAATGTATTTTAGTTTGACATTTACTTAGTACAAGACACCGCATTATAAGTTAGTTAAAGGCAGATACTTTGTAGCTGCATGTTGATTTATAACAAGGCAGATTCAACTTATTAGCTTTATTGCACAGTGATTTTTAAATGTGTGAGAGCATGAAATGGTTTCCAGAAAAATCCCGAGTGTATTATCATAGAAACATTTCTTGACTTATAAAAATTTTAATGGCACACTGGCATTTTTGGAAAAAATGTGTCAATGCATTATTATTAACTGCAAAATAGCCTCCTGCAAAAGTATTCATACACCTTTGAACATTTTCAAATTTTGTCACATTTTAACGTTAATGTTTTTATTGGTGTGTTATGTGATGGACGAAGACGATGTAAAGCATAATTCTGAAATGGAGGGGAAATTTTACATGTTCACATTTGTTTTGCAAAAACCAATAAAAAAGCCTGAAATTGCCTTTGTACTCAGCCCAAGAGAGTCAAAATTTTGTTGCACCACCTTTTGCTGCATTTACAGCTGAACGATTTTTGATCTAACTCTCCAGCAGCCTGAAGTTTTTGCCTATTGTTCTTTACAAAATAGCTGAAGCTCAGTCAGATTGCATGGAGAGCATTGATTAACATTAATTTTTAGTCTTGCCATAGTTTCTGAAATGGATTTAAATCTGGACTTTAAATCATCATAACAAACAAATATCAATTTATCAAAACAAATCAATTATAATTCCAGCAGTAGGCTTATGGTCATGGTCCTGCTAGAAGGTGAACCTCTGCTCAGGTCTCAGGTTTCTGCAGTATCTAACACATTGTCTTCTAAGATTGCCCATTATTTAGCCCCATCCATCATCCCATTGATTCTGAACACTTCCCTGTATGCTGCCATCTATCTATTTTAGCAGGGAGATGATTTGCTGTAATAGTTGTAGTGATATTTTCATTTACCTTTACTGTATGCATGTACTGTATGCAAGTGTGCATGTAAACATTCAGTTTTGATCTTATCTGACCTGAGCCTTCCTTTCGTTTGCATGGGTGTTGTTTCCTCTACATGGCTTGTGGCAAACTTCAAACTGATTTCTTCTCGTCACTTATCAATTAAGGCCAGATTTGTGGAGGGCGAAGCTAATAATTGCCCTGTCAACACATTCTCCCTCCTCAACTATGGGTCTGTTTATATTTACTCTGTACATGACTTTTCAAGGCAAATGGTGGCACTTGATTGATTTTTGGGGTATTAGAGTAAAGAGGGTGCATACAAGAATACAAATGCATACCACATGTTTCAAAATTTTAAAATAATTTTTTCCTTCCACTTGGTCAATCACATTGAATCTGTGTGGTTGTAACATGACAACTTATGTGAATACTTTTGCAAGGCCCTTACTACTGAATAACAAATACATTTCTAGATGTGCAGCTGTTAGTTTTAAACTGTTTTTGGTGATTACCTGTTTCCTTCATGCAAGAAATATGAAAGCCTAATGGACAAGGATACCTACAGTTGAAATAACTAATGGGGCATAAACGTAGTGTAAGTCTTCTGTGCTTCTCTTGCTGTAGCCAAGGTACTGTCATTAGTCAGCCACCATTTCTTGGAAATTGAATGCCTGGAAGGAGATAATGATATAAGTCATTATTGCATCAGTCCAGAGATACACCTCCATGTCCACGTCTCTCTTCTGTAAAACCCTACGTAGGCTTTCACCCTTCTTTTTGTTAGCAACATTAATTTGGTTGTCTTACCTTTTTAGATCGAAGTAGATTACGCTATTAGATAATGGTCATGAAAGTCAAAATTGGTCTAATATGGGTGTAAGAACTTTTTGGAATAGTTTTATCTCTCCACAGATGGGTAATAAATCTTCCCATTGGCTGCCCACAATAGGTAATTTATAATTGATGTCAATGTAGTTAAGGTGGAAATATGGCTTTTTTCAGTGCAAGTTCACTGGTCATCTGTGTTTTATGTGCTCCTGGGGCTTACAGATGAATGAGGCTCACTTATCTATGTGCCTCATGAATCCCTAAACAGCTGCTCTCTGTTGTCCGCCTGGCTGGCAGTGGCAGTCAGGTAGTTTGTTATAGGATTTTTAACCAAATGCGTCTGCAAAGCAATGTGGGGAAACATCTGTTGTGTGTGGAGAACAATGCTGTGAAGTATAAAAATATTTGCACATGCACAGGGTGTTCTTCCTGTAAAGAGTTTATGAGGTATCAGCAGGTTGAAAAAAATGTTTATTTGCAAATAAAATAAATGACAGTGAATCTTTTTCTGTTGATCAGTGTGTGCTCCTTATATTGCCTAAAACTCCAATCTTGCTTTTGAAGTTAATATGATTAATTATTGTTTGGCTTTTTTCTGCTTTGGCTTTTAGGTGCACAGGAGGTGGTGATCAGATGTCCCCTCAATCACATACCATGTATTGGGACGAGAAAATGTATTCATTTCAACAAGCTCTGCAATGGTGCCAGAGACTGTGAGGACGGGTACGATGAAGGAGTTCACTGTCGAGGTAGGAGACGCTTTCACATTCATTCTTCTTGCCTTAGGTTTAGAAAACATAAAATGATCAAAGTTTTCATTATCACTGCAATTAATCAGATTGTGCTCATCTTATTTGGATTACTATTGTTGTATAATTTATTTCACCCATTAGATTAGAATGAATTTTTAAAATATGTATTTGTGGAAAATGTTTAACTTTCAGATCTAGTGATTGTTCTTTAAATTATTACATATTTTAGCAAAGTAAATTCCAGTTATGTGCTTTTCCTTGTATAAATTAATAGTTAATTTTCTCCCACAGTTAGAAGCTGTTTATTCTACTGTTTAATACACTTTCATCAGCTGCATTATAGATGACAGAGAACATCTTAATTTATGCTATGTTGGTTTGAGCTAGCATTTTCCCCTTTTGCTGTTGAATTGGTTGCCAGGGTGATTTCTCATCATCCCCATTGTCAGAGCAGGCGAGAGACACAGTGGGATGTCAGCGCCAGGTGTTGTGCTGTACACAAGTTTTTGTTGTTGCTTACTTTCTTTGCAAATACACCAAGCTGTTATGGGCACCTGGCTTCTGTCAGAAGGCAATATTTGCCCTGCTGAGGTCCTGGCACAACAATAGCACCCGTCAGGCAGAAACTGCAACCTCTCCTGATACCGTTACAGTCAGTGTCAAGCTGGTATGAGTTTTTGTGTCGTTGGTAGGTGCAAAGAGGTCTTAGTATGTGATTCACTGTCCTGAAGGAAGAAAAAAAAAAAACATTCATTTTGGCTCACAGAGTTTTTGCCTCTTATTTTTAAATTGCAGAAACAATTTAAGTTCATTTTACTGATGGCTGTAGAGATTGTGGGATTATTGTGATTGTTTCTGAGGTATACAATGTTGCAGGAACAACAATTATTCTGATTTCCATTTCTTTTAAAGCTCTGATTTGCCAATAACGATATTTATCTATTCAGGTTTGCATTGTTATTGTCCAATTCTAGTGAGCCTGCTTGAATTGTAGCCCTAGTTTCCCATTTCCAGCTTACAGGAGCGGCGCCCTGTGTATTCTTCTGCTGCTGTAGCCCATCTGCTTTAAGGTTCGACATGTGCGTTTAAAGATGATATTCTGCATACCTTGGTTGTGACACGTTACTGATTGAGGTAACTGCGGCTCAATGGGGAGAGTAGTTGCCTTGCAATCTGAAAGTTCTGGGTTTGATTGTAGCTTCCTCCTGCTCCATGTTGATGTACATTTTTACTTATCTATAATCTTAAACCAAATTGTTCCTCTGATGTATCTCATCAGCAAGGCTTCCACACAACTGCTGTTCAAAGCATGTTTTTTTTTCCATTTTTGAGCCCTTCTCTGTAAATCAGAGAGAGGGTTGTGCCTTCGATTCCTAGTAGATCAGCAGTTTCTGAAATCCTCAGACCAGCCCTAATAACAATCATGCCAGATTTAAACAGAAATCCCTTTTCTTCCCCATTCTGATGCTCAGTTTGTACTTCAGCAAGGACATCTGTGGTTCAATAGGAAGAGTAGTTGTCTTGCGATTGAATCAATGCAACTGACTTCCATTTCAGCTCGTTCCCATGGCACATGTCAATGTGTACTGCGGCGAGTCACTTCAACCTCAGTTGTACCCTGATCTTTTTATCAGAGTATGAATGAGAACACATATGAGGGTTGGGATGGGTGAATGTGGCTATGTTGTAAAAGTGTTTTGACTGGCCAGTAAGACAAGAAAAGCAAGCCATCTTTACCTCATTGGATGAAAGTGTTATATGTGTTAACAAATAAATAAACCTATATAACAAATTAGCCAATGAGTGTATGTTAGGGACAGTGGCAACATCTTGCGGGATGGTGAGGGAGGGTTTTATAATTTACTTTTAACCAAGACAAAAAGATTTCCAAGGTTCTTTGGAATTAGTGTGATTAGTACAATTACAATGGTTAGTGCAATTATAGTGGCTAACATACTAAATCCACAGTCTCTGTATATATTGAACAGGCAGGATCCTTATCTTAACTATAAGATTTCCAAAAGTTTGTCAACACATCCAATTCCAACACATTGCGTGACAGAGTTTTAAACTCTTCTCAGTGCTTTCCATTTGTCAGACTTCCTGTTACCCAATTTATCTTGCTCTCCCTTGAAACTTGAATAAACAGCAGACATGTGCCAACATGTTGTAGATAAATGTAATGTCTTCTTAATTAGCTTCTTCTATATCTGAGCTCACTCTGAATTCACTTAACTGATACTGAAAATAGCTAAGTTTGATTCATCTTCACTCAGTAACGCCATGCACTCCAAAAGGTTTCCCTGTCAGGGTGACCTGGTAGTACTTATGCATGGTACTAATGTGTGTTTTTACTGATTAGTATAAGATTGGATTTTGGGACAATCAAGCCAATAACTGTCTGATTCTGCACCATTGCTGAATTCTATATACTTCTCTAGTGAGAACAATGCATAAAGTCTGTTTTTCTAATTCATTGGTAAAGCCTGTCAAATGATCTACTGACCTGCTTTAAAGACTAAAGACTGCCATCAGGTTGTATCAAATTTAATCATAATGTGAAATCTCTCAGAGACACTTGAATCAGCGCTGGAGGAACCCATACTAACTTACAAACTTTTTGCATGTGTAAATATCACATTGTCTATATGCAGGAAAGATAAAACACAGGCGTAGAAGTGACAATTTATGCTAGCTGCATAAAATGATAAGACATTGTGTCAAGTACAGTGCAAAACAAATTCATACAATGGAATGCTCCTACCCTTTAGCAGTGCTTAGTAGTCATCATAAGTGCATATTGATGCTGCTCGCTTGCCACTTGTGAATTACCTTTGCCATAATGGATCCCTATTATAAAACCTGTTGCTCTGATGTACTTCTGAACACGGTAAGAACACAATAGCACAGAGACTGACCTTGCTGTATAATACATTTCTCTCATAGCCATCTTCCACTTCAAACTGAATAAACAGAGAAAACATAAACTGATTTTTTTTTTTTTTATATACTCTCTGTCCCACATCGAATATGAATTAAAGTAGATACAATACAAAAAATATAAAATATATTCTTTAAAACTCAAAATATAAAATAATGAAATTTATCTCTAAATTGTTGGAAGACACTAAGTTTTAAAGGGCTTATATATGATTTTTGAGAGTATAAACACCAGAATACCATCATATTACTATAAAAGATAAAAAGCAAAATATATAACTTGATCTAAATAATTTTATTTAAACAGCAAAGGAAAAATTATTCTTCCTGCTGAAACAGTAATAAAAAGAATTATATATTGATTACCACAATTATAAATATGCTGTGTTATATTTCTGTATTCAAGTGTTTATTTAAAATAAGTGAGTGACAACAAAAATGAGTGTTTGTTGCACAGAAAATTACGTTTTTAAGGTTCTAGTCTTTAAAGAGTTCAATAGACGTGCAAATAGCAGTGTGTTACCTTAATAAGAGTGGTGAATGCCACTGCTTTAGTTTCCACACCACCACTGGAAATATTTTAAATCTGTTTTTCTTGTAGAATAGCCTTTTTCAGCCACATTTACTTTAAAATAACTTAATAATGTGTGTACATGACTTTCATTTTGAGTAATTGTGTGTTGGTGAGTGGGTGTGTGTGTGTGTGGTGGGGCGGGCATATGTGCAGAAATGTGTCTGTGTTGAGTGGGTGTGAGTGAGTGCGAGTTTGTCATATGGAAGTGTACATTTGTAAGCAATCCACAGCACATTCGAGCAGCAAAGGGCAGGTAGACCCAGCTCCAGAAGACCGCAAGAGTCCCAGGCAGCCAGACATAAAGCATCACCCCAGGCCAGCCATACAGCCAACACAGAAGTAGGTCACCAGCAAGAGCTGATAAATTGAATATCTGAGATACAGATTTTCTTACATTGCATTTGTTCAATTTCTATTCATAGACTGTCTAGTGGATTTTTCAAAATCCGTTTTAACATATATTGCATTCTATGTCCCAGGTAATATTTATAAAAGGGTGTGAGTTCCAATCCTCCTAAACTTTTTGCCTTTGTAAATTTTTCAAACTTCTGTGTGGAGGTTTAGATGCCCATCAAAATTGTGGTATGATAGAATCTATACTCTTTAACCATGTCTGGGATGGTTAAACTGGGATCATAGAGATTATATAGTTCATTTTAGGGAGGATCATCATTTTTATTGCAGAGACTCTTCCCATGAGTGACAAAAAGTGCTCTACTGTGTGAGGTTGTTTATTAATTTGAGTAATGGGGTATAATTTAATTGTGCCAGCTCATTCAGTCTATTAACAATATTGATGCCCAGGTAACTGTTTCCAATCTGTAAAAAAAGTTGGAGAATGATGGATACTAGAGGAGATAGGAAGGGTCTTTGATTTATCCCAATTGATAGACTAATATGAAATTGTCGAAAACCCTTTTTTATTAGGGTTATTGTCTCTTATAGTTTTCATTTTACAGAAAGAGCAACACATCATCAGCATATACAAACATTTTGTTGATTCTATTTGTTGTTTACATTCCATAAATATTTTTGCTTTGAAGATTTGCAGCCGCCAGTGGTTCAATGAATAAAGCGAACAGTGATGGGGAGAGTGGACTGCCATGTCTGTTGCCTCTCTCTAGACTGAAGCTCTGAAAAGCCCAGTCATTTGTTTTTACACAAGCATAGGTGAGCTATATACTAGTTTGAAAATGTATGACCAAATCCAAATTTATGTAAAGTAACACATTGAAATTTCCTATTAACCTTGTCAAAAGTCTTCTCTGTAATTAATGAAACAATTAAGCCACTTTTATTTTGGATGTTACAATAGTCTATTAGATTGATTAGTATTTTTGTATGATTTATTGCATACCAATTTTAATAAATCTAGCCTGGGAATGTAAAATATGGGGTGTTATCTTTTCAAGCCTTGTGGCTAAATGCTATTGGACGGTAGCTAGATGGAAGTGTGGGATCTTTATCTATCAGCTGGAGAGGAGAGTCCAGCTATCAGCTGGACTCTCCTCTCCAATACCCTGGCGTAGGCCTTACCAGGGAGGCTGAGGAGTGTGATCCCCCTGTAGTTGGAACACACCCTCCGGTCACCCTTCTTATGAAGGGGGACCACCACCCCAGTCTGCCAGTCCAGAGGCACTGTCCCCGACCGCCATGCAATGTTGAAGAGGCGTGTCAACTATGACAGCCCCACAACATCCAGAGACTTGAGGTACTCAGTGCAGATCTCACCGCCGGACGGTTTGCAAGAATCGCTTTGAGGCCAACCGATAGTCCTTCTCCATGGCCTTACCGAACTTCTCCCAGGCCCGAGTTTTTGCCTCTGCCACAGTCTGTGCCGCGGCATGCTTGCCCTCACGGTACCCCTCAGCTGCCTCAGGAGTCCCACAAGCAAACTACAGCTGATAGGACTCCTTCTTCAGCTTGACAGCGTCCCTTACTGCCAGTGTCCAGCACCGGGTTTGGGGGGTCATGACCGAAAGAATGAGATCTTGTATAACGCATAAAGACTAGGCAATTTGACTGGGCTACAAATGCAGCATCAGAAGAATGTTCTTTAAAGAGCCTGAGGGGTAAAAACCAAGAAACAGCAAACTCAGTTTTAGTTTTGGTGCATGTATT
>JAHUTJ010075307.1:5000-18325 GCA_036250325.1 Characodon lateralis | reverse complement strand
TGTGAAATTGATTGTCAATCAGTGTTGCTTCCTAAGTGGACAGTTTGATTTCACAGAAGTTTGATTTACTTGGAGTTATATTGTGTTGTTTAAGTGTTCCCTTTATTTTTTTGAGCAGTGTATATTATTTTTACTGCGTATTTTTAATATTGTATCTGTTTATATGTTGAACTATGTAAGGTGACATTGAGTGTGTAGAATTTGTGCCGCTTTTTTTGTGGTATAGTAATTTTTTGGAAAAACTTTCATTTTCATTATATGAAGAAAGTAGAGGTATTTTGTCATTTATAGTTTTAAAAGAGAAATCTGATTCTGCAGAAAAACATATTGGGTGTCAGCAGGTCCGAGCTTCACAAAAAAATGGGTCAGAAATCCAGCTACACATCTGATCGGTGCATCTCTACAAAACAATTCCACAAGCAATGCATCATTTGTCTTTCAATTAAGTAGAAAACTAATACAGCCACATGTTTGTACCACTAATCTTCAAACTAGATAGGTATGCGTAAGAATTCAATCTAAAAAGCAGCAAAAAGACAGGTACTACCCCATGTCATGTCTGAGAAGGCCACACACTGAAAGTGTTGGAACTTCCATCTTCATCCTTCAGGTCAGGGTTCAAACGGAGACCTCGACCAGCAGAGCCCAAGGTCCCTAGATATGTGAATCGAATTAGATGTTTTTGATTCGACAAACCCGACTCAAGCAGTATCAGCTAAGTAACTATTCAAATGAACTTTATTAGAGAACTCCCTTCATTTGACATGTTTTTCTTTTAAAAAACACCTCACAAACAACAAAGAGCTACTGGGCACCATTGGACACACACGTCTCCACGTTCTCACATCCTCACTCGCGGCCCCCCCAGAGTCTTCAGCAGGTGTCATCCACATCAAGAACACACTTACAGATCAGTTCAATTAACATGAAAGCACACACCATACAGCATTCAAATCAGATAATATAAGCAATACAAATATTCATCACAACATTCCACTACAGGTTGTATATTTCTGCACTTAGACATACTTAGAAGGAAGGAAAAACTTGCAACAATTAAAAAAAAAAAATAGAAAAGAAAAAAGGGACAACTCTTGAAGTACTAATTAAAGAATGTCCATGTTAGGGGAGGCGCTCGTCGCATCCGCAGCTTCCACTCACACACTCAGAAAAGCAGTCAAATTGGGCTCTACCACCGCACAACCAGTCCTTTCCACGCGTCTCTCTCCGTTCGCTCACTCACCGCTTCACTCTTCGCCACAAGCCATCCTCAATCGCACTCATCAGTTCTTAAAATGTCAGTTGCGCAGTTCTCTCCATTTTTTTCTTTTTTAAAAAGTGGATAAAAGTGAAAACACCCACCGTCTCTCAGAACATGCGGAGTGAGGCCGTTCTTTGATGGCATAGCATTTACAGGTGGGAAGAGGGAGAATGATACAGGTATCACACCCCAAGAATGCTGCCAAAGAGGAGCTTCCTCACGGGGAAATGGAAGAGAGGTGAACTGCAGAAGAGATTTCAGTGAAGGCTTTTCCACAGAACGTGACTGCAAATAAAGTTGAAATTTTAAAAAAAAAAAAAAAAAAAAAAAAAAAAGACATTTAGGTTTCAACCAGATTCTTCCCAATGCAAGATTGCCTTTCAAGCCGATGGTGACAAAAGCCGGATAATGGTGAACCGCAGATATTCATGCATTTTCTAAATGGGCATCACATTTCACAATACATGCATTAGAGAATCCAGTTGAAATGGATACAAACAAACAAGACAGCAAAAATAGCACTTTAGTCAGAGATCCTGGTAAACAATTCACTGCAACAATTCCTAAATTAAATCTTTAGCATTTTGTTTTTCAAATCTACAAAACATCTTTCACAAAAGTGTTTAGTTTTCAGATACGCATCAACACCAGAAATAAACTTTTGAAAAGACTCGTTTCTCTCACAATACTTACCATAGAAACACTTAACTTACATACCCCACCCAGAAGACTTTGACTCCATACTGGACCCAAAACCTGAGCTAAACCCGCTACCACTGGTTGTAGAGTTTGACCCTGAGCCCCAGCCCAGACTGGCAGAGCTGGTGCCGTAGTTGCTGTTGCCTGTGCTGAAAGACTGACCCTGGTCCCTGCTTGAGCTTGTCCCACTAGAGCTGCTGCCTGAAGTGGACGTCTGTTGCTGGCTGGCCAGCATACCCATCATACCCCAACTACTTTGCAGAGCAGCCTGAGCAGCAGCCATCATGGCGGGGTTCAGGCTAAAGGAACCGAAATTGGCCAAACTACTATTGGCGCTGCTCCCCAACCCACTACGGTTGCTACCAAAAGCCTGGGCCCCAAAACCATTTCCGAATCGGGCCGTACGATCAAACTGCCTATTGCCGTGTTTGGGTTCAGCGTTTGAGATGTGAACACTGACTCCTTTGATGATGAGGTCCTCTCCGCAGAGAGACTGGGCAACCTGTCAGGAACAAAACACAAAAATATGGTTAAAGTATTTGCCCCCCCTGCATTTCCCCTTTTAGACACACTTTCAAGTCATCAAACAAATTTCAATGGAGAAGGAACATTTGAGTAAATAAAAAAATAATGATTTTACCCATCAAGGAAAAAAAGCTCTCAAAAAAAAAAAACAGACAGTGCCTATCTGAAACAGTAATCGCTCGTACATAGGAAGAATTCTTAGAAATTGTTTTAATTCAGCCAAACAGTGTAATTCATGTCATCTATGGCAAGATACCCAGGTCCTGAAGCAGCCCCAGACCATCACACTGCAGCCACTGTATATATATGTATATATATATACATATATACATACATATATACACATATATACATACATATATACACATATATACACATATACATACACATATATACATATATATACACATATATATATATACATATACACATATATACATATATATATATATATACATATATATATACATATACATATATATATATATATATATATACATACATATATATATATACACATATATATACACAACATGTGTGTGTGTGTTTGTGTTTGAGCAAACAGCGAGAGGTGCCACAACAGCAAGAAGACAAAGTTGTAGAGTGCAAAAGAACAAGCAAGGGAATAAAGTCATAGAGGGAGAGGGAGCGATCTTTCTTCCATGCTGGTTCAGCCTTCCTTTCAAATTAGTACAACCCTGTCTCCTGAGAATGTGACATTTTCACGAAGTAGGCGAGGGAGAGATGGAGGTTCAGAGGAGGGTGGGAGGTGTGGAAGACAAATGCTGGGTGGGGGAGTGGGTGAGTGGAGGGGGTGCAGCAGAGAGGAGACTGCAGGTTCTCAGAGAGACAAGGAAGCAGAAGAAGATTGGGGGGAAGGCAGCGGCACAGGGGTGGTGGCAGGGTTCACTCTGTCGTGTTAGGGATGGATTGAGGAAATGATGAAAAGGAAGGGAATGTCTGTGTGTGTATATGAGTGGGTGGGGTAGTTATTAGTCCATCCTCCAGAGGCTGCTAAAGCACTGACCTTCATTAACTTGCATTAGTGTCGTTGTGTAAATCTGTGTGTGGATGTGTAAGCGCGCTGTACAACTCGCTTTAGTTAACACTCATTACGGAGTCTTTGTTTAAAGGCCAGCAAACTAATGAAGTCATTAAATAAGTGAGGAAAATCCTAAACTAAGTACTGAAACCAGAGACTGGGGGAGCGTTAAGGACAGAGAGGAAGAAACACTGGAGGAGATGTGGGCATACAACAGTGAATAACAAACTTGGACTAAAGAAAGATGTCGCAATTGCATGTTGGTGACAGCTGCTGTTGTTGGGCCATAGGGTAAGCACTGATGAGAACGCGTCGTGATAGTCCTCGAAGGAACCTGAGTTGACTTAAATATACAACAGAGAGACGTAACATCTAAATCACAGAGTGTTTTATCTCCGCTAGTGCTTGCAGTGGGAAAATAGAACTTAATACAATGTTATGGGCTTTGTACTGTTTAAAATGGTGGAATTGTTTTTTGTCTAATGCTATTGCTTAGATCAGATTTATCTATCACTACCTGTCTGTCTGTCTATACCTAATTTAATCTCATTTAATCTCTCTGTAGGCTTTGCTGGAGACCCAGAAGCAGCTGCGTTCCTATATCTCCAATTTTACTTTTAATCTCGGCTTTTCTGGAAAATTCTACCACACAGGTGGGTTCTATTTGTACATGCTTTGCCCGATTAATACAGACACTGAAAGGCTCATGTAGATTACTGTTTTCCATGGTTTGCAATTGATTGTCTTTTGTATTTGCTGTCAATTGCTAGAAAGATTTTGGCTTTATGTATTTTGTTCTGTGTTTAGTGCATGGCTTCTTTGAAATAACTCAGATTACGGTGTCAATTTGGAAAAACAGTCCATGTAAACTTTAGATTTTAAATCTTGCCTCAAATTCTCTATTGGATTTGGTCTGGCCCATTCTGACACATTATTATACTGCATAGAAGCATCCCCACAGCATGATGCTGACACAACCATGTTTCACACTGGGGATGGTGACCTCAGGGTGGCGAACATGTTAGTTTACTCCCACACACAGGATTTTCCTGTTGACCAAAAAGTTCAAATTTGGTCTCATCTGATCAGAGTGCCGCCTTCTGCTTACGTCTCCGAAATGGCCTGTGAAAAACCAAAATTCTTTAAGCTTTATTTAATAACAACTTTTGTCCTATGTGGAAAAATGTATAGTGTATGAATACTTTTGGAAGGCACTGTAAAGTTTCTGTAGGATTTATCTACTGTGCACCATTGGAATACACATAATCGACACTGTGTAAAAAGATGTTTTTTTATCAAGGTATATGAATCACTTTTCTCTTCTATATCGTATTTCATAAAGAGATCCCTGCTTCGCTGTGCAGCTGTTCCACCATTACTTAGACGTTATTTGAAAAACTAATTGCACATTTGCTCTTATTCTAGAGTGACAAAGTAGCATGTATGTAAATGTGCTTGAGGTCATGATATAAAGTGGTGCACTCACTGCTGCACAGTGACACAAAGAATAAACTTTTACATTTAGATGTCTAGATCTGCAGCAAGGAAAATATTGTAGAGAATTTACTTGAACAGAAAAAGATAAAGTGAATTTAGATATAATTATTTTTAGAGGAAATTTGACGCCAAGAACAGCATTGTGTCACATATAATAGCATCTTCAGAGTCTGATAATTCTTTGGAACATGTTTCGTTCTGTGTCCTTCTGTCCTTCAGAATGTGTGTGTGTTTTTTATGTGTGCAGGCACGGTGGAGGAGGATGAAGGAGATGATCTACTACTGAAATATGTAGATGAGTTCTGGTGGTTCCCCCACATGTGGAGCCACATGCAGCCTCACCTCTTCCACAATGAGTCCTCTCTGTTGGAGCAGATGGTCCTCAACAAGGAATTTGCTCTGGTGAGACTGATGCACAAGCACGTAGAGCTATTTCTTAGTGCTTTCTGCTTTGTGGTTTTCTCTCATGCGTGTCCTTTTAATCATACTTTTTTGCATGATTGAGTTTTTTTGGCAATGGATGTCTGTCATTTTTGGTTGTTTTTTTTTTTTTTTCTCAGTGGATTAATGTCAAATAAAACAATCTGTTCTAAGCAATAAAACAGATATTGGAAAGATTATGTTTTTCTTAGGTTCCTTATGTTAAACATAAAATATACACTACTGGTCAAAACTTTTAGAAACACCTTCTTGTTACATTGTATGTAGATTTCAATGAAGGCTTCACAACTGTGAATGAACACATATGGAATTATGTAGCAAACAAAAAATGGAAAAAGAACCTTAAATATAATTTATATATTAGATTAGTCACAACACTTTGCTTTGATGGCTGAAATATTAACCTTTGGCCTTCTCCTAATGCACCTCAAGGAAGTTATTTCAAGACTTTGTATAAATTTTATATTTTAATTGAACGCAAGGAAAACTGAAAATGTGTAATTTACATTTTAATAGGTTATTCTATCAAAGTATAAACTTTTTATTTAAAAAGTTCCACCTACGATTCTTTTGTAACACCTTATATGAAACTAGTATTTCTATACCATTACATGCCAATGCACTGGAAACATTTTTTTACCTTTACAGTAAGAAGTTTCATTAATTTCCTTTATTTAACCTTGTAAGTTTGACTATGATAGCATATCTCTTTTACAAGTAAGAGCTGACCAAGATAGCAGCAACACATTTTAATTGCAAAGCTTACGCAGTAGAATAGTAGGCAATACATAAAACATACCAAAAGGACTTGCACACCAGGGGCTTTCATCAGGGCCTCAAATGAATTGAGCAGCAGCTGATACTAAAAAATAGATGTGTCTTTTAATTCCTCATCTCTGCCTAACTCTACTTTGCTAAAGTTAAGCAGTTTAATATATATTAAATATTATCATATTAAACTGTGTTCTCACACATGCAGGATTGCTTAAAGGGTTCATTCATGCAACTGAAGGTGAGCCTAAACATGAAGTGTGATTACGATACTCTGTTGTAAACATGCACACACACACACACACACACACAAACACTCACTTTTCCTCTGACCGCTGATGCTTAGCTGTGACAGTTTGTGTAGGTGTGTGTCGGAGCAAAGGACAACACCATCAGTCTCCTGGATGCACTCTGCAAGCTCACACACATAAACATCTCCCACCAACTGTATTTTTTCTCATTTCCAACCTGAAGGCCAATACCATAACAAACTCAACACAACACGTACCATGTGCTTCCCCTACAAGGTCATATGTTGGGCCTCGTATGTTTATGTGATACAAAGTCTTCTGTCTGTAAGCTGTAAGTGTGCCATCATTTTGGGGTTTTATTTATATAACCTTCTTCTCCCCTACCCCAGGAGCACAACATCCCAGTTGACATGGGCTATGCTGTGGCCCCTCACCACTCTGGCGTCTACCCGGTGCACCTGCAGCTGTATGAGGCATGGAGGCGTGTGTGGAACATTCGAGTCACTAGCACCGAAGAGTACCCTCACCTCAAACCTGCCCGCTACCGCAAGGGCTTCATCCACAATAACATAATGGTGAGAGTGAGCAGAATAATTGTTAATCATAATAACTGATAAAATAATCAATGACTTCAACGGTGCATTGACCTGCATGTAGAAATGTGCTCATCCACATAATTAAATACATTCCTAAAAGGACCTTGTTCTGTTCTCATGTTTCTGGACACTTGTGAAAAAGTGACCACTTGAAAATAAATTTGACCTGCACACATATTTTTTTATTGTCTCCACCATCGTTTTTTCCTGCTTTGTTTATCCGCTGTAAGGCCGAAAATGGTATTCATTATGCCTTTTGTGTGCACAGTTATGTTTTAAAAAATATGTTGCACAAGGCAAGCAAAACACACATTTTATAGCTGAATGTGTGTTTCTGTTTAAAGAAACACACATAAGTGAAACTTATCGGGAATTAATTATACAGTGTTTGGCAGGAGGATTCAAACCTTTTTACCTTTTGTTTACATTTTCTCACTGTACAACCCAAAAACTTCAATATAGTTTATTGTAATTTTATGTGACATGCCAACACATCGTATTATATAATTCTAAAGTTAAAATAAAATGACTTTTTCATTTAAAAATCCTAAAAATGCAATCCATTCAGCCCCATTCAGCAGCATGTCTTCTCCACTCAAACTTAAAATTGGCAAATGATCAACATTTCTGGACTGTTTATCATTCACCAGATGGTATCTTTAACTGAATCTTTGCACTAAGGTTGGCTGATTTTCTCAATGTATTTTAAAGCAAACTTTATTGTGATAGATTTCTACCTGCTGTTGTCTGATTTTGTCCTGGTTCCTGCAGAGGAAACATAGGGAGGATAAAAAGCTCCTCAGAAAACTACCCAGGTTCCTGAAACGTTTCTGCAGTGGAAGCACACATTAGCATATTTTTTATGATTCCCAAACCATCTTCCCATAAACTTTAACCAGCTTTGTTATTCCTGCTGAAGAAAGACACCCCACAGCATGATACTGCCACCGCCATGTTTCACCATAGTTATAGTGTGTTAAGTTTTTGTCCACACAGCATTTTATATGGAGGCCAAAAAACTGAAACTTTGTCTCATTTGACAAGAGTACCTTACGTCAAACATTTGCTTTTTGGTTATAATGTGACAAACTATGGAAAAGTGTAAAAAATATGAAATATTTGCAAGGCACTGTAAATATCCAAATCAAGCAGCTCCTGCTAAGATTCAAATGCAGACATGCATTGGGAGAAAGTGTTCTCACCCTGCCCTGGTTAACATTAGAAAGAAAATGCAGAATGTTTAAATAAGGAATAATATATTTTTTAAAGCAGATTAAAAAAAAGTAGGGTCTGTTTTGACAGCGTGTAGCGCTTCTTTGTGTTTTCTTTTTATTGCAGTTTTCACTTTCTGTCTTCCTCCTGAAATACGTGTTGAAACTAAGCGTAAATTGTTTGTTGATTGTTTCTTGCGGTTCCAAACAAACAAAATCAATAATGCCGCACATGATCTGCAAGCTCTGTGTGTTTATGGGTATGGGATTTTTGACCTTCTGTAACAAAAGCATGCTTTGCTCTCTTAATTCAATATTTAATGGCTTCCCGATGGTTAAAGAAAGGGCAATGTTTTTGTGAGTTTGTATATTTTAATCTAGCAGGATGTTATCAACTAAATGCATATCAATGAGACATTTTTTTTTTATTATTTTTAACTAATCATCAATCATCCCTGGAGACAGCATTAGAATAAAACTTTTGTCAGCCATTTTGCATACCCAAGTTTCATCAGCAGTGTGCCTGTTCACTCCTCCTCCTCCTTTTTATTCACTTGTCACTCAAGCTCTTAGTGAATATGCCAACTGTTTTTTTATTGACAAAAGACCCAATCACATCTGACACCTTAATTATCAGCACGTTTTTTTTTTGCCATATTTGAATCCTAAGCAAACAATATAAAGAGATGGCTATATCAATTTTCCAATCATTCCGGCTATTATTTTTTGATGTCTTGTCATGGCCCCATAAAAGACAGCCATTTAATCCTACATCTTTTCAGCACAGTGACAAGTTCTCCTTTTGAAAGGCTTTTAGATGTTATGCATTTTTAATCACAAGGTATTGAAAAGCATCAGTGAATCCTTGAATTCAATAAAATAACTTACTGAGGACAGATTCATGGTTGGCAGCTTATATGCTACTGAAAAAAGCATAAACCAGTAAAGAAACACATAATAAAAATAAAAAAAGTAAACCTACTCTCATATTTATATTTGTTTTTACAGAACAGCAACTTTTAAATGCTAATACAATTAGTTTTTTGTTGTTTTCTTAAACCTGACCATGTGCAGACCATCTCTGTTTAACGGAAATGGGACCATTGCAGGAAAGTACTGATCACGCTTCTTGCATTGAGTTATTGAGCAGGCTGAGAGAAACACTTTTCACTGCAGGCTATAATCTCTCAGAAACAGATCTGCTCTCCAGTAAGTTGGATGTTAAAAATGGTAATAAAAGCACCATGATGAAAATCTGTTGAGACTAGGCTAGTAGTCTCACAGTATGATAAGCACGGGGTTTCACTGTATTCACCCAAAGATTTTAAAAAAATTGTATAACATGAACCAACTGCTTTTATTTCAAACAGAAAAGAAATCATTCCTATTGCTGCTCAAACACTATATTGACACAATTATTGTAATGCTAACTGTAACATTTATTTGTTATTTTGATTCAAAGACATAAACAAAACTGTTAAATAAACCTACTAAATTTAGTAGTACAAAATTGTATGCAATACAGACCATTACTCTGACTAATACACAAATATTTAACATTCTTAAAATCAAATAAATAATTAAAAACAAGTTAGACTCAGAATCTCAGATCAGAATCTCCATCAAAATCCAAGGAAAACGACCCAACACTGACTTTATCCAAATAATCAATCTTCCCCACCATCATCCAAAATAAACACTTTAATTTAGTGTTTAGGAGCCTCTGTTTGAATTTGAATAACTGAAATCATGACCGCTTTCCATTTTTTAAAATGACAGCTAAGTTGGCGCTTCCTTTCTTGTAGGAAATGTTGATTATGTTTAAGTAACACATGTATAACAAGCTGATTTGAGCTAATTATTTAGTTAGGCTATCTGGAAACTACAGTGAGCTGATTTACAGATATCCTGCTTGTTGTTTCCCAACTCGAGTTTTAAAACAAAATGTCCTTAATAAGTGTGATAAGAGTGATCGGTGGGACATCCATGCCATGGCTGTCCTGTTTTTCGCAGCTGAAAATATTTCTGGTTAATAAGCTGGTTAAAGTTTACATAACAGACAAATTTGCCTTTCATGTAAGAAAGGGAAATGTTGGTGTTGGGGCATTCTTTCAGCCATCTGATGGGAAGTGGGCAGCAGCAGGTTGGGGAGCACTGTAAAAAACATTCTTTGCCATCTCATTGAAAAACTTTGTTGGCATGGTATGACAGAAGATTTTAGTAGTTTTGGTGTCGTAACCTTTATAAACCTGGTGTATCGAGAGACCAGTAACATAACTATGCCCCCATTTACTCCATATAATTTAGCTCTTCATACAGCATCCCCAAAAACAATGCTTAGTGATAAGATGAGAGATGCACCAATTAAGAAATTGATTACCCCAAAAATCTGAATTTGACAAATTTTCCAGCTTGGGCTCTGATTGGTTTAAATATCAAAGGTCTTACTTTTTTATGCATTCATTTCATTCAAATGCTTTTAACAAAAAACTTCAGTCTATAAACACATCAGCCAGCAGCATGCACTTTGAAGTTCTAAATATAAAATGGGGATGATTCATTTTCTGTTAGATCCAAAATTACTGCTCTACCAAATATCACAATTATCTCTTTAATGTGTCAGAATCAGTCAAATTCAGAAATGGCAGGTCAGACCTAAACGAAAACGTGAAATTGTGAAATCAAAAAGCGTGGTTGTTGCATCTGTATAAAGAGCAGTAGGTTTTACTTAACTTGCAATCTTTAAGTGAATCAGTATTAATAAATATCTCTGTCCATTTGTGGTATTAGTACTTGGTTCAAAACTGTATTTCTGGACTGCAGAGACAACACTTAGTAACATGTCCTGGAATACACCATCACAAGTACTGCCAGTACTGCCAATCCACCTCCTTTGCGTTTGCTGCACCTCTTTAAATCTCTGTCTGTTTGTATGGTCAGAAAGCCTGGCAGAGAGACGCTGGAGTCAGAGACATGATTCTGCAGCCATGTCTCAGTGAAACACATAATACTGCATTCCCGATACTCTGGCTGTGTCCTTTGTAGGGCTTGGAGTTCATCCAACTTGGTTTCCAACAATTATTGCCCATCAGAATCGATGGAAGAGATGGTTTGAAATTCCTCTTTCTCTTTCTTCTCTTTGCTCCTGCTCTGCATCCACGGTGCCTCCTTTTCAACTCATGAGGGATTTGTGGTTGTAGCAAAAAATCTTCCACCTGCACAGCATCAGTACCGAAGAGGATAAATGTCCAAAAGAATCAATTTTATCCAAAATATAATTAATCAGAATGAAAAGTAACAGAGCTACTCCACCCTGCTGCCACCTTGAGCAGTGCAATTCTAAAATTCAAGAGGGAGAAATGTTTTCCAGTGCAAAGATATGGAGGATTTCCTGTCTGTACAATATGGAGAAAGGAAGAATGCTAAATAGGTCCTCCACCTGTCTTCACTCACTCTGTCTATAGCTAGTGCTATGTTGGTTAATGTTTAGCTTGATGTATGCAGTCTTCAGTGTTATCTGTTTGTTACTAGCATGTCAGATTTATTGAAGTGGTGGCATGTGGTTGAGGGTCTACTTATATACACCTAAATGTTGTGGCAGTGTACCCAAATAAGACAGTTAGGTAGAGCAACCAGTTAGTCTGGAATGCTGTTATAGGTTAGCTTGCTAATGAATTCCCAGAGGCAGATTTTCATTAAACGTCTGCTGTAATAATTATTTAATAATACTTAATAATTATTATTGTGATTACAGGAATTTTTAAGAAAATGGTCTCTTATTGGTTTGGTCTTGGACTTAGGATTTATTCACGCCAGGATTTATTCGCTTTAAACCGACCATAGTTCCTTTCCCTGTTAGTCCAGACCTTTTGTCCAGGTGTGAATACACACAAGCGATCTCCAGTGTGGACCAAACAATCGCCTCAAAAAGTGGGTCTCGGTCCGCTTCCAAACAAACTCTGGTGCAATTTGCTTCTACTGTAAATACCCTTCGGTCCAACCCAACTACTGAAACATCCGTCTCCTTGGACTTAACAAGTTACTGTAGCAGTGAATGTTTTACTGAAGTCTTACCTAAACTATATTCTGTTGCATACCAATGCTGTTGCCAGCCTGTTTGGCTCAGGGCAGAGCACAGCGCCTCCTTCAGCTTGCAGCAGGCATTCTCCGAAGGGGTTCTTAAATGATAAATACAACGTCGCAAAATCTGTGTTGAATGAGCTGCTCTTGACCTTCACAACAATATTGCAGCTGTAATAACGGAACACATATGCAGAACAGAGGGGCTGTATGTAGGACTTCCACAGTTGTTTTATTCCATTTCCCAGTCTGTGCTCTGTCCTGCCCCTATCAATTCTGTCCAATGGGAGCAATAATTGTCACCCACATGGCTTTGTTTACAAGTTATAGTTCACTTTCAAGAATTACAATTTCAAAACAAACCACACAAAACAAAAAAAAAAATAGGTCTGCTTTTGGTCTGGACCAAACAAGCAGACCAAAGGACTTTCCCGGTGTAAGTACAGCCTTCGTCTTAGCTCCTTCAAAGTCTTGGTCTTCTCTTGGTCTTGGCATTATCTGGTCTTGATCTTTGCTCTGTCTCCAGTTATGTGGTTTTGACAACAACACTACCATATTCTGAAAAACTGCCCCACAGCATGATGCATCCACCTCCACACTTCATCATTGACCTCCCCTGCAAACATGGTTTGTGGACTGACTTAATAAATTAAAAGAGTAAAGTTTTATTATTGTTTTGACTCTTCTGTCAGAAATCTTGCAAAGACCATCTGGTCATGTCAGGCTTATGGTAAAACTATGATCTTGCCATTTCCAGATTATGGTCCTGATGGTGCTTACTGAAACATTCAGAAGTTTAGAAATACTACATATCTGTAACCAATTATATCAGTATATTTTGCAACAGTACAGTTGCAAAGGTTTTGAGAGAGCTCTTTGCCTTCACCTGCCATGAAATGCCTTTTTGTGATATATCTAGCTGATGAGAGGCCTTTTTATAGGCCAACAGTT